>JAULKL010002011.1:0-15929 GCA_032355745.1 Rubia rechingeri
TGATCGAGCGCCACGACGGTGCCGGGCGTCCAGCTCGGGCAGGTCGCGTCCGGGCCGGGGATGTCAACAGGCGTCGGCGCCGTGTTGATCTGGTAGCGGCAGAAGACGTGACGGTCGCCCATCTCATCATCGGGAAGCAGGCGGAAGTTGTCCGCGACGTAGTCGGCGCAGTAGCCGTCATTGTTGACGACGCCGAGGTAGTTGACGCCGAGAACGCATCCAAAGCGATCGCCCTCATCATCATCGAAGAGGATGAAGTTCGGAATGCCGACCGTCTTCTGACGATCCTCGCACTCGCCGTCGACCGGCTTGACGTTGATCACATCACCGACCTCGACGCACCAGTCGTTCGGAAGGGGGTTGCCCTTGCGATCGACATTGCCGTAGACCTCGGTGATCTCGTAGCAGCACCAGTCCTGAGCGGTGTAGCGCACGGTGGGCTCATAGGAGCCAGCCGTGTTGCCGTCGTAGCCCTGGATGCGATTGGCGAAGTAGTTCGCCGTGCCGATGGTGCCGGCATCGGACATGCCGATGAGGGTCCACGTGCCGTTGTCCGTCTCGTTGTGACCGGAGTCACACTCAGTCCACGCGCCAGTGGAATCGCAGGTGAAGCCGTCCCACTTGCGAACCGCCACGACGTCGGAGACCTCGGGGCCGCCGGCGTTCGAGTCAGTGACAACCGTGTAGAGGCAGTACTCATCGTCCGCGCCAGTCTGGCCGCCCGCGTCGCGGATGCCGAGGTCATTGGTGGGCGTGCCTGAGAGGGAGTCACGGCAGTTGACGCCGTCGATCTCAGACTCAAGTGCGCGAAGGTTGAAGTCATTGACGGACGAGGCGTCAAAGAAGGGCGAGTCGCCCTGGGCGCCCAGATGCTGTCCCTGGACGTAGCACTCCATGCCATCCCAGTAAGGAAGCTCGAACTCAGGTCCGAGACCGCCGACGCGGGTCGGGCCGTCAATGCAGAAGTCGTCGATCCAGATCTCGTCGCCGACGCCGATCGGATTGTTGCCGCAGGCGTACTGGGCGAAATCGAGCGTGCGCGCATTCGACGGGAAGAGCGGACCGGCGGCGCCGCTGTTGAGCGACGTGATGGCCGAGGCCTGCGTTGCGCTCATGCCCGAAAGGTTGAACATGACATCAACGCCATCGATCTGCCACTTGCTGGTGCCGTCGCCGTTCATCACGAGTGTCGTGGTGAAGTAGGTATTCAGCGGAATCGCAGTGGTCGTCGGATAGTTGAGACGACGGGTGTTCTCCATCGGATCATGAGTCTGGTCATGCTGCCGATTGATTTCCTCTTCCGTATCATCGAAGTCAGGATTGTTGAGCCTGACGTAGAGGACGTTGTCGTTGATGCCCATCGAGTCGTGATTGCGGAAGATGAGTTCGCCGGCGATCTCACCCGAGAAGTCATTGTCCTCGTAGCTGATGCCGCGTGTCGTCGATGTGAACTCGAGTCTCACATTGACCGACACTTCAACCGGGTTGCCCGGAACGGCGAAGGGCCGATCGAGACGTGCTTCGGGAAGCATGTCCTCGTTCCAGCCCGGAACGACCGAGGCGAACTGATCGCGCCAGAACGAATCCGTAACGAAGTTCTCCTGGTTCAGCGAGTTCTCTGCGGCGTTGCCATCCATATCGGAGCCATCGCCCGGAGTGGTGTTCGCTTCATCAAGCATGCGCGCAAGGCTCGCATCGACATCCGTCCACGTCGTGCCCTGGAGGTACAGGACGTTCGGCGGAGCGTACAGCTCGAAGTCGTCCTTGTACGGCATGCGCATCTTCGGCTGCGGCGGCGTCGCGAACTCGCCACCGACAACTGTGTAGTTGTCCATGAAGAAGTTGCTGACATCCGTACCCATCGGGAAAGACACGGGATCGAAGCCGGTGATCATTCGAAGCGATCCGGCGGCGACCTGATTGACGATCGGTGAGGGATTCGGAGCAAGCTGTCCGAACTCGTTGACCGACGTGCCGATGCCTTCGTACGTCGTGCCCGAAATGAGATTCGCGGGCTGACCGGGATAGATCTCGGCCCAGCCGGATTCGAAACCGGGAACGTCGCGAGGATCATCGATCATCGTGGCGCCCGTGCCATCGGTCGTGCTCTGACGCATCCACTGCGACAGGCCGCCGTAGTCCGGATCACCTGAAAGATCGATGCGCATCGCGGTGGAAACCCACTCGCCCGTGGCCGTGCGGAAGGTCGGCAGACCGGCGGCCGGATTCTCCGGCGGGGCGTAGAACTGCCCGAAGCCGAAAACGTTCGGCAGCACGCCGAGCACGATCGGACGTCGGACGAATCCGTCCGGATCCGCAAACGCCTCGAAACCGCCCGTATCGAAGCCGTTGATGAACCAACGGCCGACAGTGCCGCCGCCGCCGGCAGGCACCTGGTCGCCGGGGCCGCGACCGTCAAACCAGAGGAAGACGAAGTGGTCGGGGAACCACAGGTCGAGTGTCTGGATCAGCGGATCGCTGGGCGTCGCGGTGAAGATGTCATGGCCGAGGATCGCGGCGAAGAAGCCACCGGTCGTCTGACCGCCATCGGCTTCATTGGCGCGCATATGACCCATGACCTGATTGATCGTGGTGTCCGGATCGCCGGGGATGGTCCCAGGAGCGAACGGATTCAGGTGGTTGTTCGCCGTGCCGACGAGTTCCGCGGCGCCCGTGATGGCGGGTGGACCGGCGTGATCGTCGGGCGAACAGGCCACGATGTGCGGCTGCGTGAACGACTCAAAGAGCGCGCCCGAAGGCTGGAACTGACCATTGAGGTTCAGGCCCGTGAAGTTCGAGTCATTCGGATTCGGATCGAGCGCGTAGGTTTCAAACGCATCGAAATATCCGAAGGGGGGCGTGCCCGCGCCGCGCTCGGCGCCAACAGCGATGGGGCCACCCTTGGTGCGGTCACCCTTGTAGATGTTCGGGCCAAGCTTGGCGTCCCACTGCGTCTCGACATTGAGACCGAAGTTGCCGATCAGCGCCTGACGCGAGTCGTACTGCCCGCGGCGGATAGCCTGCTGCATCTGGCGAAGCACGGCGGCGCGCTGCGCTGTGCCAGGCTCTCCGAGCGCCTGATCACGTGCAGAGATGAAGTCGTCCACAGACGACGTCGTAAGTGTTTTTCCGGGAGACGCCGCGTCAACGGCAGCGGCGTTTGGCGCCGCTCCACGTTGCGCATGTGCGCCTGCCGCCAGAGCCATTCCCAGGGCTCCGATCAACATCCCAATCTTCATGAGCCAATCTCCTCGCTACGACACGAACTGGCTGCCCGTGTCAGGAAGACGATGCGAAACGTTCGCATCACGTACCGACACCCGCCGCCCCCAATGGGCGTCGGGCCATTCGACGAATCAAAGACTTGTGACAATGGGGCGACCGTGTCGCCTCGTACAACCGAACATGGATTTCCTCGCATGCGCCTGCGCCACGGGGGCGCAAGACTCTCAGCGCACAGCCATCGCGCCGCCTTAGACACGATGAATCCGTCGATTCAATCGCAAAGCGCAAGGGCAACCGGCGCATGAAGTCCGGCGACTCTCAAGATCTCCTGGTTATCACAAACTCCTCGCTCAAGAACTCTCACAGGCCTTATTCCTGATCGCCCGTCAGCGATCGACCGTGTGAAGGCTCTTATCCATGTATTGCGCCGAGCCTCGCTGCCCAGCGCAGTGAGCGCTGTGTGCAAAGACACTGCGCCTAGTGTTGTTATGACCGGTCATGTCCCACTTTGCAAGACCAAACTCCAGATTTTCGGAGTCACCACGGGTGAGTTTCCCGGCATTTGATCGTTGATGCGGGCCGATAATTCCCGTCGCGAACGCCGATCCAGGCCGCCCGGACAGGCGGCGCTTCCAGCGCAGCTTATTGAGTATTCATCATGCGGAGCGAGCGTGCGAGCACGCAGCGGTCGCGTTCTGCAACACGCTCAGACGCCCGGTCCTTCGCCATCGGTGTCTGTCACACGCACCTCTTCGGCGGCGCTTTCTTCCTCGGCGGCCTGCAGCGCGAGGGCATCATCAATATTGGTCATCGCGACGCGCTGCTCCGGTGACATCGAGGCGCCGAACTTCTGCGCCACAAGATCTCGTACATCCGTCGTGAATTCACTGCCTCGATCGAGACATTCCTTCGCCGCCGCGATCCACACATCCGGAGCGGCGTCAAGCTGCCCCGCTTCCTCCAGACGTCCGACCTGGACCAATGCACGCAGTCGAATCGCGACAACCTCGGGACGCGCATCCGCGTTGCTTACCTGGGAAATGACGTCCAGCGCCGAAGCAGGATCGCCGACCTCGAGATGCGCATCGGCGAGATTCGCGAGCAGTTGACTTCGGATGCGCTGTGAAATCGTGTCGCGCGATGAACTGAGATGTTCGAGCATTGTGATTCGGACGTTCGGATCTTCGATGCCCTGAATCACCGTCGCGAGCTCCTGAGGCGGCATCGCCTGAGCGAACTCTCCGCGCCAGTCGAACTCCCGCCCTTCGCTGGAGGGCAGAGACTCGGCGAGGCGCCATCCGGCCAGGCCGGGTCGATGGACGATGATCGACCGAATGGCGGCCGGGCGCAGTGATGGATCGTTCGCCGCGGCTTCGATCAACCATTCGAATGAATCCGGCCATCGTCCAAGCGCCGAACCAGCGGCGATCTTGCGCTCGTTGTTCGTCGATGTCAGCAGTGGGCGAAGCGCACTGCGATCATCACCATCACCGGCCTCAATTCGCACGCGCACGGCGCTCGGCGGCAGCTGATCGATGGGTCTGGTTCGAATCGCCTTCAGTGCAGGAATGCGTCCGACAGGATCCGTCAGGACGCCCTGCCTCCAGGCGCTGTAAATCAACTCGCTGGCTGCCGGCCACGTTGAAGGAGAGCGGCCGATCCACTCAGCCGCCGAGAGCACACCTTCGAGCGTCGGC
Source organism: Rubia rechingeri (assembly GCA_032355745.1). Lineage (NCBI taxonomy): Eukaryota > Viridiplantae > Streptophyta > Magnoliopsida > Gentianales > Rubiaceae > Rubia > Rubia rechingeri. Next base: position 4,923 of record JAULKL010002011.1, read on the forward strand.
GATTTGGCGGCGACCATGAGCAGCGATGATGCGGTTTCCGGCGATCGCTCGGAACGCAACGCCAGCACGGCGGCCTGCGGAGCGCGTGCCACGCTGAGCCGAACCAGAAGAGCCGCGGCTCGCTCTCGAATCTGTGGATCCGGATCGCTGAGAAGTTCAACCGCGAGATCGCCGACCTGAGGCGACACCTGACGGGCGTTAAGCAGTTCGCGCTCCGCCAGATTGACTCCGGCCAGGCGTAGCGCCGGCAGAGAATCGGTGAGCATCTCCACCAGCCGCTGAGACCGCGTGTCGAGGCTCGAACTGGCGTAGAGATCTGATGAAAGATCGACGACGCGCTGGGCGAGCGCCTGCCTTTCGGCGAGGAGGCGTCGATTTCGAGCCGTGAGCTGGCGCGTCAGTTCAGCGCGCCATTCGCCTTCCGTCAGCCCCTGCGCTCGATCCCACCATTCTTTCCAGGCGTCGTAGTTCGTTCCCGGGCTCTCCCGGCCTGTCTGGACGGCAAGCGCCTGAAACGCGGCTGACCTGCCCGGCTCGGGCTGATTCGGCGCAATCAAGGTGATGAGCGCTTGTGTGGCGACGCGGGAAGTAGAACAGGCGAGCAGCGAAATCGCCGGGAGGCGTTCTTCGGGGTTCCCCTCGATGGCGATCTGTGCGAGCGCCTCGAGTCGATCGCGCGTGAGGATCGAGTCCACCGCGCTGGGCTGCTCGTCGATCGACTTTCGCATGGCCCGTATGGCGCCGAGGCGGGCTTCGGAGGTCTGATCGGCGGAAATATCGAAAGCGATCCGCTGGCTGGGAGGCCGGGCGGCCGTCTGTGATTTTGCCTCTTCCGGCTCCGATTGGGCGTGGGCCGGCTGTCCGCAGAACATTGTGAGCACACACACCAGCGCCGGGGCGATCGCCGGGCTCCGCTTGAGATGCGGCGCGAGCGGCGATTCGAATCGATGTGGCGGTCGGATCAAGGCTTCTCGAGGCTCAGGTAATGTTCCTGGGGATTCGGGAAAGCTGCGGGCACGCCGTGCCCGAAATCAGCAATATCTCATCGTCATGATCGGCTCACCGATCAAAGGCTCGTCTGGGATAGTATAGGGGGGCGCCACAGGGGCGCTGGGGTGATCCCCACGTTGTAGAGAGTCTTGTTTCACGCAATCAGGATCGGCGATGAGCGCGGCCGGACGATGAACGACTGGATCGACGCAGAGCAACACGTTGAGCGAGCGCATGAGCTCTACGAGGCGCGCCGCTGGAAAGAGGCGGAGTCAGAGTTGCGCCGCGCCCTGACTTTGAATCCGTACAAGGCGGAGTGGCACTTCAATCTCGGCTTGACGCTGGAGGCGGCAGGAAGGGTCGAAGAAGCCGCACGGTCGTATCAGACCTCGCTTGGCCTCGATGACTCAAACGCGCAAGCGCATCTGGCGCTCGGTGTCGCGATGCTCAGGCTTGATCGTCCGAAGGACGCCGTTGGGCCGCTGGAAAGCGCTCGGCGGCTGGAGCAGTCCTGGCCGGATCCGGCGCTGCATCTGATCGAAGCGCATGCTCGGAGCGGGGATCACGATGCAGCGGAGATGTTCTTCTATCTTGCGCTTCAGTTCGAGGGCGTTGATGAGGCTTCTGCGCGGGTGAATCTGGCTGATTCACTGCTTGCGCGCGGACGGCACGAGCAGGCGATCACGACGCTTCGTGAAGTTTCCGCGATCGATTCGGACATGCCGGGTGTGTACGCCCGTCTGGCTGAAGCGCACAGCGAACTAGGTCGACTCGATCGAGCGCGTCAGTTGTATTTGCGTGAGCTTCGCACCCATCCGGGCGATGTCGAGACGCTGCTGGATCTTGGTGCACTCTTGCTGGACATGAATCGCCTGACTGAAGCGGGCGAAAAGTTTCGGCGCGTGCTCGAGCTCGAAAGCAATCATGCGGATGCGCACTATTACCTTGCCGAGCTTGCGACACGACGTGGACACGTGGCCGAGGCCGCGGAGTTGTATCGCCTTGTGCTCAGGCTCGATCCATCTCATCCGCTGGCGCGCCGGCGGCTTGCGGAACTGCTGCTCGATATGGGCGATGCGGACTGTGCGCAGCGCGCGCTGGAGCGCGAGTTGCGGATGCAGGGCGCTGAGTCCGCGGACAGTCTGCCTCCGGAAGAGCCGATGGATCTCTGCCGCCTGCTGATTCGAGCCGGCATGGCTGATCGGGCGGAGCCGCTGCTGATCAAGGCGACCACCGAGCAGCCGGAGAATGCCGAGGCGCATCATCTGCTTTCAGTAGCGCGGCTTCGCATGGGACGCATCGAAGAAGGTGTGGCCAGCGCCGAGCGCGCACTCAGTCTGGATCACACGCTGGTTGCGGCCGCATCAAACATCGCGCTGGCGAATGTTCGCATGCGTCGGTGGAAAGCCGCCGGCGCGTGGGCTCGCCGAGGACTGCGGCTGGAGCCGGATGATCCCGTGCTCTTGCGGATCGTTCGCAATGTGCGACGTCACGCCGTGCGGATGCGCCTTCGCCGAAGACTGCGCCGCATCTTCGTGCGCTTCAGCGCTGCCCAGCGCGCTGGCTGAGAAGCCGCTGAGCTTCATCCACATCCTTATCGCCACGGCCCGACAGATTCACCAGCACGCGCTGGTCCGGCGTCATGCGCCCTGCGAGTTTGATCGCCTCGGCGATGGCGTGGGACGATTCGAGCGCGGGCAGTATGCCTTCGGTTCTGGAGAAATCCTGGAAGGCCTGCAGGGCGTCATCATCGTTTGCGGTCGTGTATTGCACACGACCGGCGTCGCGCCAGTAGCTGTGCTCCGGACCGACTCCGGGATAATCCAGCCCGGCGGAGCAGGAATGAACGTCTGCCGTCTGGCCATCCGGCGACTGAAGGACGTAACTCATGGAGCCATGAAGGACGCCGGGGCTGCCGAAGGAAAGGGGCGCGGCATGATGGCCCATTGATGTGGATGAGCCGCCTGCCTCGACACCGATAAGTTTCACAGATGCATCATCGATGAATGGATAGAAGATGCCGGCGGCGTTGGAGCCTCCGCCGACGCAGGCGACGATCGCATCCGGCAGTGCGCCGAGAACGTCCAGACACTGGCGTCGCGCTTCAGTCCCGATGACGGACTGAAAATCCCGCACGATCCGAGGGAATGGATGCGGCCCGACGACGGATCCAAGGATGTAGTGCGTGGTTTCGACCGAGGCCATCCAGTCGCGCATTGCCTCATTTGTCGCATCCTTGAGCGTCCTGGAGCCCGAATCCACGGGGACGACGCGCGCTCCGAGAAGCTCCATGCGGACGACATTGAGGCGCTGGCGCCGCATGTCCTCCGAGCCCATGTAAATCTCGCATTCGAGGCCAAGATGCGCAGCGGCCGTGGCTGTCGCGACACCGTGCTGGCCGGCGCCCGTCTCCGCGATCACGCGTTTCTTGCCCATGCGAAGTGTGAGCAGCCCCTGGCCGATTGTGTTGTTGATCTTGTGGGCGCCTGTGTGAGCGAGATCTTCGCGCTTGAGCCAGATGGAGGCCGCCTGATTCTGCGCAGAGCGTTCAGCGGCCAGGCGCGTCAGCGATCTTGCTTCATAGAGCGGTGTCGGGCGACCGATCAGCGTTCGATTGAGTCGATCGAGCTCGTCAAGGAACTGTTGATCCGCCCGAGCGCGTTCGTATTCGGCGTCGAGCTCCTGGAGTGCGCGAACCAGCGTCTCCGGCACGTAGCTTCCGCCAAAATCGCCGAATCGACCACGACTGTCCGGTACCGATGAAAGGGCGCCTGCGCTCATGGGGAAAGTGTACTCACTCAATCCGGCCCGAAGCGACACGCCCAGGCGCACTCGTCAGGCGTCGATGACGCCTCGCTCGTGAAGGCCTTCCGAGCGCTCGGCCGCCTCGACACCCTGCAGTTGATTGACGCTCAGCAGGATGAAAAAGCCAACGACGAAGAAAGATGCCAGCGTCATCAACGCGGCCGTATCGCCCAGCAGATCCTTCGTGATGCCGAAGGTGAGCACACCGATGCAGCCCGCGAGTTTGTAGGTGAGTCCCCAGAGTCCGAAGAACTCGGCCGTGCGATGCTGTGGTGTGAAGGCTCCGACCATGGCTCGGGACGCGGTGCCGATGCCGCCGAGGCCGACGCCGAATCCGACACCGATGAGCATGAGCGGCCACTTCGGGAACGTCGTCGGATCGACGGAGTGTGACTTCAGATCAGCGAGGTAGGCGAGCGCCAGCGCGTTGAGCGTCCACACGACCAGGTACACGACGATTGTCTTTCGATGGCCGAGGCGATCCTGGAATCGAGATGTCGCGACCGCCGTGATGCCGGCGCAGATGGTCAGAAGGGCGACATAGAGAACCATGTCCTCGCCCTTGAAGCCGAAGTCATTCATGATCGGCGCAGCGAAGAAAATGACGACCTGCACGCCGAAGCCATAGACGAGGACTGCGAGCAGGACACGCGCCCAGTGCCGGAACTCGCCCGCCTGCTTGAGCGTGTGAGACAGGCGCCGGACACCATCGACGATCGGATTCGATTCGCCCGGATGCATATCCGGCACGGCGCGCTCCGGCAGATAAAGCACCGTTGGAATCGCCATGATGATGAACCAGACGCCGGCGAGCACCAGGTATGGGCGCCATGCGACTGTCTGCTGAAGATTGAATACGGACATCGACACAATCACGATGATCAGCAGCAACAGCGCGCCGAGATAGCCCATCGCCCAGCCCGTGCCTGAGACGCGTCCGATCTGATCGCGCCGAGCCACTTCCGGGAGAAATGCCGCGAGAAAGTTCTCGCCGAGTTGGTACGCGACATTCGCCGGAATGTAGACAAGCATGCCGATGATGATGGCGCGCGTCGGATGGACACCCGCAGCCGGCAGGAATGCAAGTGCGATGGTCAGCGCTGCACACATGGCGCCGAAGAAGATGAGGAACTTTTTCTTGCACGCGCGTGAGTCGGCGATGGCGCCGACGATGGGTGATGTCGCCACGACGATGCCGAAGCTGATCGCCACTGCGATGGACCAGAGCAGATCGTCCCGTCCATTGTCCTGGACGATGACTTCCTTGAAGAAGAGCGGGAAAAGCAGTGTGTTGATGAGCAGTGTGAAGGACTGATTCGCGAGGTCAAACATGCCCCACGCCCAGACGACCTTCGGCTGATCCAGCCCGGCGAAAGGATTCAGGCGCATCGTTGGGCTCGCGGGATGATCATCACTTCAGATGCCGCTCGAGAAATGCGAGTTGAAGGTTCTTGGCGTCATTCGAGACCGAACCGAAACCGGCATGTTCATACGGCGCGCCGGTCTGCGGCCATGTGGTCAACTCGATCAGGTCCGGATCGGCGCCAGATTGCCTGTGATGCGACTGCAATGCCTCCACGAAGTTTCTGATCGCGCTGACGGGCGCCCATTCGTCCGCCTCCGAGTGCAGCGCCAGCAGTGGCAGGGGGCGCCAATCCTCGAAGTGTCCCATCGGGTTGAGCTTCTCAACCAATGGCGCCGGGTATCGCTCCGCGTAATCCATCTGAGAGAAGTCGCCGATCGTCGACTCGACGCAGGCGCACACAAAATCATGTCGATCGCAGAGTCTTCTGAGTGTGGTCATGCCGCCGGCGGACATGCCTCCGATCGCCATGCGATCCAGATCAAACACGCCTTCATATTCAGGCGCCGCCAGCGCTTCGACGACGCGATCGACTTCCTCGATCGCCTTCTCGACCACATATAGCGTGGCGTCCGCGGTCTGCATGGATGAGTCGGCGCGCTCGCCGTGGCCGGGCAGATCAATTGCGCATGCTGCGATCCCATTTCGAATCCAGCGCAGATACCGGCCTGGATCAATTTCCTTGGACACCGTGCGGCCATGCATCCAGAGCACGACAGGCGCGGGCGAGTTCCAGTCAGGATGCGCAAGCAAAGCCGGGATCTCGCCATCGCACAGCTTCTCGAAGCGTGATTGCTCGAGCAGCGATGCGGGCAGGCGCGAGAAACGGCTGATCATGGATGATGATGGTACAGGCATCGGGATCGCCGCCCTCACGCCGAGACGAACGGGTTGGATCGCTTTTCGCGCCCGATGGTCGTCTCAGGTCCGTGGCCGGGCAGCACGCGGGTCTCGTCGGGAAGCTGGTAGAGCTTCTCCTTGATGGATGCGAAGAGCGCCGGACCATCGCTGGTGGGGAAGTCATACCGACCGATGGAGCCTGCGAAGAGGGTGTCGCCGGCGAGCAGCACGTTGTCCGCCTCGTTCCAGATGGACACGCCGCCCGGCGAGTGACCCGGCGTCTCGATGACTTTCCACTGCGAATCGCCGAGCGTCAAGATGTCGCCCTCGCGAAGTCGCTGGTCGCAGGGCGCCGCCACGATCGGCTCTCCCATGGCGAGGCTGAGATTGAGCTCGGGATCCGTCAGCCAGGCCGCCTCGTTTTGGTGGATCGCGACCTCCGCGCCGGGAAAGGCCGCCCGAATCTGATCCAGGCCGGCGATGTGATCGACATGGGCATGGGTGAGCAGGATGCGGGTGATCTCGAGATCGAGCTCCCGAGCCCTGCGAATAATCTCGTCCGGGTCGAATCCCGCATCGACGATCCATCCCTGCGAGCCGCCTTCGGCACGCACGAGATAGCAGTTCGTCTCAAAAGGACCCAGGACGAAGCGTTCAGTGATGGACTGTATGGGACGATTGGTCATAATTGGAAGTAGAATCGTTTGGCGGTCGATCTTCCAGTTTCGATGGCGCCCCGAGTGGGCGGGGAGAGGCTGTGGCGCTTATTCGCAACATTGACGAGACGGAAATGACGCCCGTGGCGATGGAGGGCGCGGAGGACGTGACCATGTCGCTCATGGTCGGACGATCCGACGGCGCCCCGAATTTCTCGCTGCGGCAGTTTCGCGTCGCTCCGGGCGGCTGCACGCCGCGTCACAGCCATGATTACGAGCATGAGGTCTTCGTTGTCGAAGGTCAGGGCTCGGTGCTGCTGGAAGGCGAGGAACGGGAAGTTTCGGGTGGCGATGTCGTGTTCGTGCCGGCGGATTCCCTTCATCAGTTCAAGGCGGATCGAGGCGCGGAGTTGCGGTTTCTCTGTCTCGTGCCGGTCTCACGCAATTGTGGTGACGCGACACCGGGCAGTTAGGTCAGAGATCATCGGCGAAGACGGTCGTGGGCACGGAGGGCTCGATGCAAGATAAAGCTGGCGAAGTCGACAGGCGGCGCAAGGATCGTCGAAAGAGCGGCGGCGACAAAAAGGGCACAGGGACGGCGCCTGGCGGGCTGGATCTGTTCTGGCTTGCCGTGTACATCGCGCTGCTGAGCGCCTGCGGCGCCCTGATGATCATTACACCCGAGTTGCGCGGGTTCGCGTTTGTCGGTCTGATCGTCACGGCGGCGCTGATGCCGATCGGCCTGCGCAGCCAGACAGGCGATAACGCCGCGGCCACGGAAGCGCAGGCGGATCAGATCAACATGCTCTGCCGCTCCATGGATGACATGCGCCGCGAAGCGGGGCTGAGTGATGCGGCCAAGCGTGTGCTTCATCGGCGCGCTGAGCGAGATATTCTCACGCGCGAGATCGAGCGGGACATCGTCGACCAGGACTGGGATGCCGCGATGATTCTCGTCAAAGAGCTTGCCGAGCGATTCGGCTATCGCCAGGAAGCGGAGCAGTTTCGCGGCCGTATCGAAGTGGCCCGTGCTGAGACGCTTGATCGCAATGTGGCGTCCTCGCTGGCGACGCTGGACGGCCTGATCGCATCGCGCCGCTGGACGGACGCATTCGCCGAGGCCGGCCGTATCGCACGGCTGTATCCCGAATCACATCGTGTCGACGGCCTGAGAGCTCAGATTGAAGACGCCCAGCGCTCCTACAAGCTTGAGCTTGAGCGGCGATTCCTGTTGCAAGCCGAGCGCGACGAAGTGGATGGCGCGATGGAGACGTTGCGCGAGCTTGATTCCTATCTCACTGAGGAGGAAGCGGAGCCATTCCGCGAAGTGGCGCGAGGCGTCATTGGCAAAGCGCGCGACAATCTCGGCGTTCGATTCAAGCTGCTCATCCAGGATCGAAACTGGGTCGAGGCGCTGGATGTGGGCACGCGCATCATCGAGCAGTTTCCCAACACGCGGATGGCTCAGGAAGTGCGCGACATGATTGACATGCTTCGCACACGCGCCGCCGAAATGGCCAGCGCCGGCCAGGGCAGCATCAACTGACCTCGGTGGGTTTCTTCGCCTGTGTCTCCGCGTCGTTTTCGACGGGCGTTCGCCACAGCGATATCAGAAGCAGTCCGATGCCGATCAGCAGGAACGCATCCGCGACGTTGCTCACCCAGGGCCAGACTTCAGGCGAACCGCTCGGCCATGTCAGGCCGAATGGCAGCGGCACGCCGGGCAATGGATGCAGAAAGTCGCGCACGCAGCCGTAGAGCAGGCGATCGTAAAGATTGCCGAGCCCGCCGGCGATGATCAGCCCAAGCGCGACATGCGCCATATGACTGCGCTTCGTCGTCCAGTGCGCAAACACCCACAACGCGAACGCCAGGGCGGCGAACGTAAAGAGCACGAAGAACCATCGCTGCCCCGGACCGACGCCGAAGACAGCCCCCGGATTCAGCACGAGTTTCAGATCCAGGACGGAGGGGATCACTGTCACTGCATCGTGTGAAGGAAGCACGCCGGAGACGACGCCATGCTTGAGCGCTTCGAGCACTTCTTCACGCTGAAGCCTGACCGGTCTCTCCGCGATGTGGGCGAACGCGAGTGATTTCGAGATCAGATCGATGGCCACGCCGACAACCATGACGATGAGCAGCGTCAACCATGCGGCGCCGGATCGAAGCGCAGATTCCGCAACCGAGCCGACAGCCGCCTGCTCACCTTGATTGTCTTGGGTCGCGTCGGTCATGCCGCCGGAAGTTCAGTGTGGGTTTCAGCCGCTGTAGGTCTGATGATCGAGCTGCCTTGCGCCATCGACGCAATAGCGCGTCCAGGGCGTCGCCTCAAGTCGATCTTTGTGGATCGGACGGCCCAGCAGTTCGCAGATGCCGTAGACGCCCTGTTCGATGCGCTCCAGGGCGTCATCGATCTCCTTGAGCAGTTTTCGTTGCGAGGCAGCAAGGCCGAGCGAGAGGGACTGGTCGTATTCATCGGATCCCTGATCGGCCATGTGCTGAGGAAGAGAGCTGAGCGATCCGCTGCCGGAGTTCGTCAGGGCGCCGCTCTCCATGTCCGAGACGTCTCCCACCACATCCTGCCGCTTGAGAAGCAGAAGATCGCGATACTTGTTCAGCTCGCGCTTCGTCAATGGGGATTTCGTCAGACGCTTGAACTCATCGACTTTCTCGTCGATCAGGGCGCTTGTGCGCTGCACGGGCTGAAGCCCTGCGGCCGCGGCGAGCCGCTTCGCAGCTGCTTTTGCGTCCGCGAGATTCGATCGCGGCTGGCCATTGCTGGAGTCCTGCCTGCCGCCGCCGGAGGTCTTCTTCTTCGAAGACTTCGCCTTCGAAGCAGACTTCTTCGTCGTCTTCTTGCTGGACTTCTTCGTTGTCTTCTTGGCGGCGGCCTTCTTGCGCGCAGCCTTTTTCTTCGACGCCGAAGTCTTGCGTGCGGCCTTCTTCGCAGTCGCCTTTTTACGCGTGGACGTCTTGCGAGCCGCCTTCTTGCGAGCCGCCTTTTTGGCGGTGCTCACACGGGTCGACTTCTTGCGCGTGGCCTTGGCGCGCGACTTTCGCGATGCGGCCTTTTTCTTCGCGCTGGAGGATCGCTTCTTCTTTGACGTCGATTTCTTGCGCGACGCGGTCTTCTTCTTCGCCAATTCTCAGTTCCCCGATTGATCCCCGAGTCTCAGGTTGACGGCCTCTGGGGCCTCCCGGCTCGTCAAGGAGGGAATCGATCAGCGTATCCAGTCAGAGATAACCGGTCAACGAAGCCACAAATCGACCTCTCAGGCCTCCCGAGTGGGGATTCATGGGCATACACGCGTGTCTGCGGCAATTTGAGGCGAGGAGAACCTGGGGCATATGCCCTGATCGGCCTACGTCTCGTCGCCCGATTCCTCGCCTTCTGTGGAGATCTCGAGCGGCGCCTCGGTGAAGACGCCCAGCTTTCGGAATCGCTTGTATCGCCGTGGGGGCAGATTCGCCGGCTTGATTCGCTTGAGACCTCGAAGCTGGTCGAGCAGCCATTTTCTCATGGCCTCGGCTGTGGCTTCCGGCGCTCGATGGGCGCCGCCGGCGGGCTCTTCGATGATCGCGTCGATGATGCCGAGGCGAATGTTGTCACGGGCGGTGAGGCGCAGGGCATCGGCGGCCGCGGCGTTGTTCTTCTCGTTGGCTTCCTTCCACAGGATGGCCGCACAACCTTCGGGGCTGATCACCGAGTACCAGGAATGCTGCAGCATCGCGACCTTGTCCGCGACGGCGATGCCGAGCGCGCCGCCGGAGCCGCCTTCGCCGATGACGACGCTCACGATGGGCGTCTCCAATCGGCTCATCTCCAGGAGATTGACTGCGATCGCCTCTGCCTGCCCGCGCTGCTCGGCGCCGACGCCCGGATAGGCGCCGGGTGTATCGACCAGCGTGACGATGGGAAGATTGAACTTCTCAGCAAGCTTCATTTTCGCAAGCGCCTTGCGATATCCCTCCGGATGCGCACATCCGAAGTGGCACGCGAGGCGCTCCTGCGTATCACGACCTTTTTGATGGCCGATGACGAGACATTTCACCGAGCCGAGGCGCGCCAGTCCGGTGACCAGCGCCGGATCGTCGCCGAATCGACGATCGCCGTGCAGCTCGCAGAAGTCCTTGAAGATGAAATCGATGTAATCACGCGTCTGCGGGCGTCTGGGATGGCGCGCGACGCGCACCGTGTCCACCGGCGAAAGCTGGTGGTATAGCTCATCCAGCAAGGTCGCACGGCGCGCCTGCAGATCTTCAAGCTCGATCGTGGCGGCGCCATCCGGCTCTTCGGCGGCGTCTTCGGCTTCGGCGATGGCCTCATTGAGCTGCGCGATGCGCTGCTCG
>JAULKL010003016.1:0-15913 GCA_032355745.1 Rubia rechingeri
GGTTGACAGAGTTATTACTCAATATATAAGATCATGGGTCACCCCTACATAGTACCAATTGGTTTTATGATAGGAGCTCATGATTCTAATAGAAATGAAAACAAATGTTTATATTTTTAAATATGGTCTAGTGATTGATTTGATGACTTTAAAATAATCATAATAAGCTCGAAGTCGAAGATGAATAGGCAAACAAAAATACACAAGATATTACTGAAAATGTAGCCACCAGAGTTTGTACTTTTTTATAAAAAAGTTTGTACTTTGTCATAGTGTTATTTGCTTAAAAGGACAATGAGGAAAACGGGTCAACGCACCCGGTTGCAAATTTCAAGAAGCACCAACTTTGGTGAATTCCAGGCGCAACGTTGCAAATGCAATGTGAAATCAAGTGGTACAGGTAAACATCGTACTTTCTCTAAAACATGCCAGACTAACAAGCAAGAGGCAAAAGAGACTAACCATACATTTGACTCATGCAGCATATGTAATCATACACACCATAACAAAGTTATGCCAGTCAAGAAATGGTCGGAGGAGAGGAGATTATTACAAGTATACAAGTTATTTGACAATCGTAATTGTTGACATATAAGCTGCTTCTTACATGCATTATATTTCTATTCAATTATTTTGGTGATTAATCATCTATGTTGCAGGCAGAGATGCAACGGCTGAGGAAAAAACATGCCATAGTAGAGAAAACAGCCAAGGGAAAAGCACAACTAGAAGTAAGAGTTTTTATCAAATGTCGATTATTAAAATTGTAATGATTTTCAGCAGTAAAATTAATAAGAAAGTGTGATAATTTAGAATAAACTGAAGGGGAAGTTGAGGACACAAAAATATGGCTTGAAGTACAGGTCCAACCTTAGTATCAGTCCAAACACCTATATTGGTACCTCAAAACCCGAAAACCCTTGGGGTTCTCTCAAGTAACATGGACTATTAAAGAGATATGTATCATAACCAAGTGTTTCTGCAATATAGAAGTCCTGAGATGTACATGGAGAACGCAAGTGCCAATTTTGCTAAAAAGTGAAGCAAAATAGCATCATAAAGAATTATAATGTGAGCACAAGTTTATGAGGAAACCGAAAGAAGATTGACAACAATAATGAAAAGGAGAACCGAGATATGAAGGAAAGCATGGCCGTTGATGCTAATACTAGCGATGGTCTTGCAATCATAGGACCAAAGATCAAACAGGGTGACAATGAGGATACAAAAGGTACACCAACACTGATACAGAACAAGATGTGGTTTCAAGATTCCTATATGAGCGCCATTAGAAAGAATATACTTGTGAAGCCAAAGACGGTAATATGAATCCCATAGATGAAGACATTCAATTGATCATAAAGACCTATGTGCGCCTTTTTTCATTTTTCATTCAGACTTAGGTCAAGTGTCTTAATTTCTTCATTTTCATATGCTCGGGAAAAAGACTGAGACGCTGACTAAATATTTCAAAATATAATGCAAGAAAGAAAAGAGAGGAACAACAATAAAAGCAAAGGATCAAAGCCAAAATCAGAGCGGTCATTGCTATACATTTATAAGCATCTCCCAGAAACATGCATAAATTGTTACATTACAATGTAAATATAAAAGTATTAAAGCTTTCTCTAAATCATCAATATATCTGGAACATGAAGCACTTAAAGCACCCCTAATTTTTTTTAAAAATAAAACATAATAAATAAAAAGGACACAGATTACATTGTTCCACCGGTGAAACACAAAAAAACACCATAACTTCTTAAACAATGCACTGTACTTACTGTGATAGGGCAATACTCTTGAAACAAAAAACTTCTTCATCAATGTGTTTTTCAGGGAACTCCATTCTTTCAAAGGAAATTGCACCGCAGCAACGCTAGAGACTCATCTTGTCAAATTAATCTATTCTTCTTGACAATGAGCTGAAGCAATTTCCTATCTCTCATTGATCCCTCGCAATGGATTAAACAAATTTTCACATTTCTTTACTCCGTGTGCAAAATCAACCTACAAGGTTTAAAATTCAATACTCCTTCCGTTCCATACTAAACTGCATAAAATCTTTTTCAATGTCTTCTAAAAAAATGTTTGACTGTTTATATGCTTAACTACATATATTAACGGCAAATAAGAAGTCGATATTTAGAAACTACTTATTAAGACAAATCCAAAAATATCACATTCGATACTATTATTTTTTATATATCTATTCAAATATGTAATCAAAGTTTGATCGTACTGACTGTCAAATAGTAAGTGTGCAGTTTAGTCTCGGACAAAGCAATTCTTATACTATACCCTTGGGGTACCATGAATGTTCATCGTAAATATGTAAAATGTACATTTTATTATTATTATTTGTGCATTCAATATTTATATAGTATTCATTTGGAAATTAGAATAATGCACATCTCACATAAGATGATGCACATTCTTAATTACAATTTAAAATACACAAAATATCCCCGGAGATACAATGCTCACGGTACCCCGGGGATACCATATAATTTTCTAGGATGGAGGAGTATCAAATTTTCTTAATTTTCTTCCTCAAACCACCTGTCAAAACAGTGATATACTGTATAGAAATAGACAAGCAACAAAGCTTGACATTGATAAGGCTCATTTTATGCTTTGAAGTCCTGAAGTAGCCATATCTTGGTCTTCTGCTTACCTGTCAAGATTCTAGAGTGCCATTCTCTTTGGATGCTTATAAAAGATGTGGTATGCAATTACAAACTTCTCTTCACGTATTTTAATTATATATTAGCTTTATTTTCTTTTATACATGTTTCACGTAGATTCCTACACTGATAGATCATCATTTTCATTTTTCAATTTCCATTCTAACCACCACTACCAACTATATATATTGTACATGCCATCACAATTATCTAAGTTTATATGTTTTTCTACTTAGATAAAACACGACAACAATACAAAGAGCTGGTTCATGACTAATACAAGAAACTCCCAAAATGATAAGGCAGGCGCCACGTATTTGTTTATGGAATCATGGAGAGTGATTCACTAAAGAATATGTAGTTGAAACGGTAGAGTAGTCAGGCAAGTGGTTTTGCCTTATCCTCAATCAAATTTTGTCACAGATGGCGAAATGAGGGGAAAAAATAAAAAATACCGTAGTAAAAACTGTAACCTACCTAAAAAAACTATAACCTAAGTGCTAAAGAAATTATAGAAAGGAGGAAACGATATTTAAATTATGGTGGATAGCTCGTTATCGTTATGGCTCATAAACTAAATAAATAACGGCACTAAATAACTAAATAATTTTGAAAAAACAGAATATAACTGGAATCACAACAAAATTAAGTAGTACATGGCAGGATATGGCACAGTCACTTATAGTGTTTGAACTAACAAATGAAGTCGCTTTTATATCATCATCATCACAAATAGCATTCAGGTAAGAACCTAAGAAGGCAACTAAATAAAAGGATGGCGTACAGATAAACCTCCCACTCTGAAGGGGCACTGTGACTTGTTTTTCCATGGAAGAGAGAAGTGAATGGCCCCTGATCTCTGAATAACCCTGCACAAATAGCAAAATAAGAATTCTCGGAAAAGTAGGATGTATTAAGAATTCAGTTGAGGACTATGCATGTATCTATATCACAAAATGATGATCTTAGTATATGAGAAAAACATAAAAGGACGAAACTTACTACTGCCTTTTCCAGAGCCTTTGCTAGGAATTCCACAGCATATAAATCAGAATTGTTAATTAAAGCCTCTACAATAGACTTGAATGCTGAGCAGAAATTTTGTAGCACATATATTTCAACATAGTCATAAACTGATCCACTGGACAAACCGTGATTTTTGTCACAAATCATCAATTACAAAAAAAAACACATACAAAGTAACTCAAAACCAGATACCCCATCATTTTTATCTACTATTCCGACTAATTTCTGCAGCACTAAATCAATTTAACACGCGAGCTTGCAAAAATCTCAAAGACCAAATACACCTGTATTTTCTATCAATTACCATTCCATACAAAATCTTCAGTACTAAATCTATTATTCACACACACACACACACCAATAATTTGGATTTAAGATAAAAATAGCTCAAAAATAAGTATACAAACATTTTTAATCAAGTACAGTTCCTCACAATTTCGTCAGTACTTATTAAATTCCTCACAATTTTGGATGCTCGTTAGTGTTTATCTCGGGCTGGAGATAGAAAGGTTTTAGTTTTGAAATACATAGTATACGTATATTATGTAGAATTTCTGTGTGAATTGAAATTTAAGTAAAAAAGTGTACCTAGATTACAATGCTTCCTCAGTTTCAGCAAATGATTCTTTGTCATTTATTGCATGAAACTCCATATTGTCATCCACCATGGCATTCAACTCCATATTTTCATAATTATGAAGAGGTTTCATTTCGGGCCTATCGAATGCTTGATGTTGATGTGCATCAGTAGCAACTGGAACTTGGAACTTGATTCAATACCGGATTATTGCCTCTCATCAGATCATAATAAGTCTCTGGATGTGCATAGCAAGGGTCTAAACCAGGAAAAATGTTTGACAAATTCCAGAGTCTAATTGGATTCAGGATCCTGGCATATGTAAATGTTTGGTCAATGCCAAAGCATCAGTGGATTCAGCATGATTATGAACCACCACATCATTGCCATTTTTGCAAGTCTTGTACACAATCAACTTCTCTCACACAATCAGACAAACAAACAAAACTTCAAAAACATCAAAATGATCCCATAAAAGAATTGAGAACTGACCTTGAAAGAGGCCTTGAGTCTCATCTGGATGCCTATCAACCGGAAGAGTATTGCAACGGTCATTGCAGCAATAGCTTCTTCAATGCTACGCACCCCAATAGTTGAGTCATCATAATTAGTATTCTACATGAACACCGCCTCAATAGTCGAGTCATCACGATTAGTATTCTCCACGAACACCGTCTTCTTGTACTCTTCCTTGGGCAGCAGCGCGACTTCTCTTCCTCTTCTTCATAGCCAGGAAAAGACTTAGTAAAGGATTGTAGACACCACCTCTTGAATGTTCGTATTATTTTGGTGATTTTAGATTAAAAACGGTTTAAAAAGTATGATAACAAAAATCAAAGGAGCAAGAGCACACAAAGAATGTACAAATTGAAAATGGATTAAAATCTCAGACAGGGGATAAGACTTTCATAAATATTATAATGTCAACGAGAGCTTAAAAGATCAATACAACAACTCATTGAAAGGAACACAAAACATGTACTACTTCCGTTTCCAACTACATCTTCTGAACCCTCTCAATTTCCTCACCCGACAGTTATTCCAACACCCAAAAACATAATAACAAGCATTTCATTTTGATTCTCCACATGCAAGAAAGAAGCAGAAAAAACCACATTTCACTGGCATTCATGAATCACATGAGATCATAAACGTGTATTCAGAGTTGAGGCACCACACAATTATGAATCAAATGAGTGTTTACGGGTTTATTACCAGTCGTTCCATCAGCATTGCACAAGCGTAAAGCTCTTCGTGAATCCAACCATCATGAGCTCGAGGACTTAGCTTGGTCCACGTTATTTTGGAGTAAGGATATAACGGTTGCTGGTTCTGGAGCTCCAAACACATAACTTCCAGCCACAATGCAGTTTGCCCCGACTGAAGCTACTGCATCAATGGTCGAAGTCCCTAAGCCACCATGAACCTGTATATTCAATTAGAATACACTTACACTTGCACATGAGAGCAATTTTTTGTTAAAAAATATAATTGACAACACCCATGATCTTAATGATGCTCGCAGTTCCCACATCTACATGATGAATATCTAGTGCTAATGAGCTAGATTAGGTTCTACTGTAGCAATATATTTATGATAGGATCGTTTAGTTACTTAACATTCATATTCAGCTCATGGATAAGTAACATGATGCATTAAGACTTTTCTGGACTAACAAGGCTTTGCAATGAAAGAAATAAACTAATTCAGGATTTAAAGGTTGTTCCATATTTATGTTGCAAGCAATTGACCCAATTTGAGATGATGAAAATGGCTGAATTTTCTAAGTAACAGCATATCTAATAAACACACCAATGCAAATGGAAGATAACCAAAAACACCTTACTAACCTCTATGTCAAGGTCTGAATTTTTTTCTCAAATCACGAACCTGAAATGGAAATTGATATGTAAATTATTTATACACAAAAACAAAGGTATATATTGCAAATCATGAACAACAAGTATCACCTTATCCATTGTTTCTGGCATGAACTTCTGTCCACCAAATCCATGTTCAATAGTCATAACAAGAACCATTTCTACTGGTGTTTCACATTCGACCTCTTGCAACATTAAATCACATTATTCAAACCAGAATTCTCAGACCAGGACATCTGAACCAGAGTAACATCAACAATAGACAAAATAAATGAATTACCAACGGAAATATTTCTTCGATAGGTGTTTTTGGCTTCAAAGCAACACCGGGTCTCATGCCTCTGGAATTTATATTCTTAATCAGTTCTTGATAATAATCTAACCAAAAAATGCAAGCACTTTGTAATTCAGACATGAAAAGAGCCAGCAAAGTCAAGTAACCTTTCAATTCATGCATTCCATTCACATAATTTCTTTTACCTTTGGATACCTCCACATGAAAAGTAAAACCAGAAGCACCGGCTTTTACAAATGGTTCCACATAATCTATAGGATTTGTGACCATAAGGTGTCAATCCAAATATGCCCTGCAACAGAGATTACAAATTTAGTAAGGAAATATTCTTCTGCATATTCATATCAACAAATGTAAATTCTACCTCGTATGCTTCCCCAAACTCTCAATAACCGAAGCCCCGATTGTAAGGTTTGGGACAAAATGGCTTCAATTACCCCAAAAACATAACAAAACTCATTAAATTTGACTTCAAATTATAGTGAGCTAAGTACAGAGTGTCAAAATCACCACCCATCCTGCAAAACACCGAGCATAATTTCCAGTGAAATTATGAACATCTGTTTATTCAAACACTCACTCAGTCCCCGTTTAACACACCAGCAAGCAAAAAAAAGGCCGAAAAAACAGGAAAATTTACCATTATAACCAGGAATATAATGCTACTCAAAACCATCACCTACAAATTCAAGTTCCAAAATACCTCATTCTAAAGAAAACTTAAAGAACCAGAAAGCTCACCAATTGCGACGAGAACCTCTTCTGCACGGTAGCCGGTAACCATCTCGAAGATGAAATTGACATAAAGAATGGGATGGTCAGGCTCCAAGGTGTCCGTCACCACAAACCCTAACGGCGCCAGCAAGTCCACCTGGAACAAGAACGACCTCGTACAATTTTCTGCGAACAAGAACCCCCTTCCACCTCCTCCTCATCACCGTTTTCCTCATATTCATTCACACTCGATAACAATTTACGTCCCACTCCATCATCATCTAGCCATCATTAAACCTGAACCCGCAATTCCACCACAATCTTTGGAAAACTATTGAATGGTATAATCCCCACATTGTACGCATGTCATTGCCACCTACCCAATTGTAGATTTCAAACGTCCATAAATTCTTAAGAACCCCAAAAGGACAAAATAAAAAATTAAGAAGAAGGTACCTTTCGATCGGGCTTGGTGAACTCAACAATGGATCGAAAAATGTGTCCAAAAAATCCATTCTCTCAGAATTATCAAGTCAGAATCTCAAAAGAAGAAGAGGAACAGAGAAGAGAATAAGAAGAATGAAATAGAATGCATAACGGTGTCGTTTTCTCAAAGTATCATAACAGTGTCGTTTTCTCAAATTAGGAAAGTCAAAAAAATTACTGAAATACCCCTGATTGATACCGATAGCAAACAATCCTTATTATATGGTGTTTTGCGATAAATCATGAATAGTAATCTTATGTATATTCTTTATTGCTAAAATATGTAAATTGATTATTACTTTGTGTGTCTCCAGTATATTGTGGGAACTTGTATACAAACTAGTGTTAAATGGGTGCAATTCGAGAAGTTACAAAGGAAAGATTGGTTTGTTTTAAGGGCCCCTCATTTTTCAAAAAAATTTTTCCTCTAAGAAATTAAAAATAATAACAATAGAATATTTTTTTGTTTTTTTAACAATAGAATATGTGGATGCGGGTAAAAGGTTAAATCACTAATCATTTTTCTTATATTGTACAACTAATTAGGGATTCATTTATTTTTTCATTATTGTCACATCAGTCATGGTGTGATTTCACAATAAAATTTTACTATCTTTATCATTACTCATAAATGAAAAGGGGAAGCTGAAAATTTCAAATTCTTGATACGAGATCATAATTTTAGATTCAGTATATTAACTCTATTTTGAAAAGAAAATCGTAACTAAAACGTAACTTTTTATTTCTAAAAAGTAACTTTTTGTTTCTAAAAAGTAACTTTTTGGATTCGTCATAACAAGTAGTTTCTAAAGAGTAACTTTTTGTTTACCGTTATTTTACGTAGTTAAACATATTAACGATTAGACAAGTTTCTTGATAAGCGTGAAAAGTATTCTGTGAAATTTGAGTTGGGACGGAGGGAGTAATTAATTTTGAGGACATTGGAGAAAAGAAAAAAAGAAATAAGGGAAAAAATCCGTGTCTATTACATGTCAAGTTGTCAACAATAAAAGTGACAGAGACACAATCTCTGAACAATAGCATCTTCACAGGTTCCGTATGCATGATCGCCGGGATAAGTTTGTTTGCACCTTTTCGTGCAACAATCAACGTCGCATTCTGCCGTGCATGGACCTTGGTTGAAAGTGCAAGTGTTTGGCAGAATTCCAACTGCCGATTGCTTCTCTAGCCTTGCATCGCCACCGATCACAACTACAAAATCAAAATTGCAATTCAAAAATCACCACATTATAAACACAATATATAAGAGAGTCGGTTTACTTAAACATGACATGAATCGTTACCAGATATCAAGAGAATCGGAATTAATCACCACATAAACACAATATATAAGTGAGTCGGTTTAATCAAACAAGACATGAATCGTTACCTGATATCAAGATAACCAGAACGAAGAAGGTTGTTGAGGATGAAGAAACCATGTTGTTCAATTAGGAAGAGATTAGGTTATGATGATATGCTAATGATTGAGATTGGGAAGACCATATGGACTCTATTTAGTAGTAATATCCTTTATTTTGAAGATTACGTAATATCCAATGGAGTTAATGTGAGGATTCGTGATAATCGTTTACTGTTAAGTGTCATTGAATATTCATTATCAAAAAGAAAAAGTATCGTTCAATACATTTATATAAGGTTAACTATCGTCAAATGCATTTATTCAAGAGGATATTTTTTTAATACGATAATGAAAAATGGTGCACCGTGATCGGGTTGATAATGCTAATTTGGTGCATTCATATCTCTACCATATACACCGGTCATAGGAGAATGGGCTAAGTGGGCACGTTTCAAGTCCTCTACAAGGGAAAACAAATGATTTTTTTTGAGAAAGTCTCATAAAATGTGGCATGTCCATAAATTTGTTGTTTTGAGAAAGTCTCAGAAAATGTGTCATGTCTATAAAATTATGGACACGTGCGACTCTTAATTTTTTATCATGAATGTGTAAGTAAAAAAATATAGTGATCTCTCTGTGGGACTTTCTATTATTTTAATGGATAAATAAATAACTCGTTCATAGATCTATGAAATTTTTTATATCCGTTTATTTATTGTTAGTCTATTTATTTATAAATGTATCACAAAACCTTGCTTTAGGATGTCTAAACTTAAGGTCATGGTTTATTGTGCAATTATTTAAATTTTATTTGGGATGGTTTTTTTTAAAATAAGCAAATAAATTTAAGAACATACTGTGCATTTATTAAAATATTATATATAATCAAAATTTTCATTTTTCTTTCCTCCTCCTCGTCCAATCGGACCACCGAAAACAGCCTCCGGCCAACAGTTACCATCGGATTTTCGCCGCCTCCGTCGGTATCTCACTGGCATCTCAATCCGTTGTGCACAACCACCGTGATTCTTCTTTCACCGGTGAAATCGATGCAACGTCGACGAGATCCAATCGATTCCGGCTAGATCGCAGCCACGGATAGTTGTGTTGTACCCTAGCTCCAGGCTGACTGTTGTGCAATTTACAGAGGTGATGTCTCCAACTATTCAACCGTTCGCGTGATTCAATAGAGGTGACATCGTTCCACGCAATTCAACAGAGATGCCGTCATTTTGTGCAATTCAACAGAGTTGATGTCTCCGACGATTCAACAGAGGTGCGTCTCCGGTGACTCAACAGATGTGCGTCTCCGGTGATTCAAAAGAGGTGCATCTCTAACAGCGGCGCCGCTGCTGAACGCCTATTCCTAGAAGAGGAAGAGGAGCACCGACGGAGTGAACGAAAGAAGAGCGACGGCGGCGGCGGAGTCACAAAGATCTGAAAGAGGAGTGTGCCGTCTGGAAGAAGAAGTAAAACATTGAAAGAAGAAGCCGACGCGTGCATCTCATGTGCTCGGCGGAAGAGAATGAGACACATGTGGCTTCACGCGCGACTGTAGATGATAATATATTCAGCGTATGGTAGCGACGGGAGGCAGCGACGGTGGAGCTGACATCGACGACAGAGGCAGACGGCGGAGCTTCTACTCATGAGAGGTGAGGTTAAATTTTTGTTTTATTTTTTTCAAAGACTTGTTGAGATTTAATATTATTTGAATGACTATATGATTTGTAAAGGTTCTTTGGTGTAGTGGTTAGTATTCTAAACTTTTGAGGTTATAGACTAGTGTTCGAATCCTGGTAGGCCTTAATTTTTGAAGAATTTATATTCTTGAGGTATAGGCTGAGATTTATTTTATTTATTTTTAAATGCTAAGGTTATTATTATTTGACTGGAAGTATGTTTGGCGATTTTCCTATGGTGTAGTGGTTAATATGTGGACTTTGAAGTTAGTGGCCCGGGTTCGAATCCGACTAGGAATTTTTTAGAAGAAATTATGTTGTTGAGGTACTATAGTTTTTTGGTTGAGGTTTGTAGCTTTTTTTCTTTCATGTTGATGTTTTTTATTATTCGGGTGACGTTTATTTAATATGAGTTGATGTTCTGTAGTTTATTTGGGTGATATGATTTGATATTTGTAGTTTTTTCCCTCATGTTGATGTTTTTATTTTCCAGCAGAGGTTTAGTTGATAGGAGTTGATGTTTATAGTGTCTTTTTTCTCATGTTGATGTTTTTCATTTTCCGTTGGCTTAGGTGATAGGAGTTGATGTTTATAGTGTCTTTTTTCTCATGTTGATGTTTTTCATTTTTCGGATGAGGTTTAGGTGTTATGAGTTGATGTTTGTAGTTTTTGGGTGATATAGGTTGATATTTATAGTTTTTTTAATAAAAACAATTGTTGATGTTTTTTTTTATTTTCAGAGTAAAGAATTTATACTCTTGAGGTACTATAACTTTTTTATGATGTTTTTATATATTTTTTTCTCTCATATATATGTTTTTTTCATTTTCAGGTAAATTTTAGTTGATATGAGTCAATGTTTTGTAGTTTTTCTTGGGTTATATGGGTTGATATTTTTAGCTTTCTTTTCTTTTATGTTGATGTTTTTCATTTTCTAGGAGAGATTTAATTGATAGAAGTTGATGTTTGTAGTTTTTGAGTGATATAGATTGATATTTGTAGTTATATATATATATATATATATAATTGTTGATGTTTTATGATTTTCATAGTGAAGAATTTATGATCTTGAGGTACTATAATTTTTTTGTTGATGTTTTTAGTTTTCTTCTCTCATGTTGATTTTTTTTCATTTTTTGGGTGAGTTTTAGTTGATATGAGTCGATGTTCTGTAGTTTTTTTGGGATTATACGGGTTAATATTTTTTTGCTTTTTTCTTTCTCTCATGTTAATATTTTTCATTTTGTAGGTGATAAGAGTTGGTGTTTGTACCTTTTTTTTGTGATACAGGAGTTGATGTTACTCCAAGCTTTTTTTATGTTTGCAGCCTCATTTTGATGTTACTCCTAACAAACTACTTAATCAAATACACCTATCACCAACTATAATCAAAACTAAGAAACTAACCCTCATAATTAAATATTCAAATATCAAATAAGAATATTAAATTTACACTAAATTATAATAGTTAAACTTTAAATAAAACACTAAAATAAACATAAAATAAAAAATAGTTGAACATCAAATAATTTATTAAAAGCGCATCAAATTTAATATTTTCTCTGTATCAGTAAAAATTATACAGTTTCCTTTTTTTTCGTCCCAACAAAAATGATATACTTTTAAAAGTACCCTAAAGCAAAGAA
Organism: Rubia rechingeri; assembly: GCA_032355745.1. Taxonomy (NCBI): domain Eukaryota; kingdom Viridiplantae; phylum Streptophyta; class Magnoliopsida; order Gentianales; family Rubiaceae; genus Rubia; species Rubia rechingeri. Next base: position 12,358 of record JAULKL010003016.1, read on the forward strand.
TATATTTTTAAATTCTCACAATGCCCACTTTAACTCTAATAACTTTCATACCAGGGACCACAACTTTCCCAAATATCCTAATTTTCCATAGTTCTTTCCCGCCACATCAGGTTGCATAAAAGAGCGAGTGAAAAGCAGATGCGTCAAGATCAATTCTAATCTAATCCAAAACAGGGGAGTCAAAAATATGATATGCAATTTTGCATATCAGTGCAAATTTTATAAACGGAAGCATTATAACAAATTGTCAAGATCAATTCTAATTCAATCCAAAATAGGGGAAGTCGAAAATATGGTATATGCAAATTTTCATATCAAGAAAATATGGTAAAACTCAGCATACAATTTGCGTGCAAATTTTATAAACGGGAGCATTATAACAAATTGTCGAGATAAATTCTAATTCAAACCTAAGACAAAGAAGGAAGTCGAAAATATGGTATGCAAATTTGCATTTCAAGAAAATATGGTATAAATTAACTTACACTTTACGTACAAATTTTATAAACGGGAGCATTATAACAAATTGTCAAGATCAATTCTAATTCAATACAAATAATTGTGTGAGTATATGATCAGATGCAATGAAATTTTCTAACAATCCAAATAATTTTTGACTATGTAAATGAGTTTGTAATGGCATCTTTCTTCACCGTAACTACGTTTTCTGGAGAACCTTTGGTTTAGCTCTATCAAATACATATAAAGAGAATGAGAAAGTTGTATGAGATCATCTTATCATAACTTATAGTGAAACAAAGAAGTAAAGTAGACTTTCAAAAGTTACAGAAAGTAACCCATAAGATTATTTTCCATTGATCTTTAACATTTATACTTAGATCATCCATTTCATCATAAGACTGAATGATATCGTCTCACACAAATCCTTCTGAGAGACAATAGTCCCACAACTTTAATCACATTTGGAATTCTACATGATTCATTAGCTGGCCTTTTAATATACTCAACATGGCTGTGGTAGATTTGATGGTAGTTGATTTCGTGGGTCCAAAGCTACAAGGAAACATCAAACTACAGCTAAAATCCCAAGTTTTTGTGCTTTTGGGAGCGGAGGAATGTTTTCTTCGCATCCGCATGAAAATAATCTTAGGTAAATTGTTGTGCGGCATGTGTATGGAGGGGCAAAAACCCGTCTGCCGCCACGGCCGGAAATTTGTCTTCTTGTAATGAGAGTCGCATATACATGCATCCACCATCCACCATCAACCATCCACCATCAGTGTTCCAATGGCCGCAACCATCATCTCAAACCCATGGAATGGAAAATTCCCCACGGGCTCTCCAGTCAGTACGGTGGAGTTAAACTTTCAAATGTGTAGGGAAGAACACGAATGAATCCCGTCGCTAATATCGGGAGCGGAGGAATGTCTCCTATGGCTAAATGGGCTTAGAATAATTATTGTTTTTCATGGCAAAGTTGATCACAATAGGGTGACAATTGACTGGTGATAAAGTATAGTATAAAATGTCACATAGCGAGATTAATGGTTAAAATATAATATGGTGAAGTGTAATTAAGAATGAGATTACAAATAGAATTTATAAAAAAATCTAGGTATAAGGAGAGATTCGAGTGTAAACGCTATTATTTTGGATGCATGACATAAATAATTGAAAAATTAATAATTCATAGTAATGCAGATTAACATTTTTTAAAAATGTTCTTTTGTTAAATCAATGTACATTTTGCATACAAATTTTATAAACAGAAGCATTTTAACAAATTATCAAGATCAATTCTAATTAAATCCAAATTATTATATAAGTGTCTGATAAATACATTAATATTTTCTAACAATACACATCTGACACTTATTTTAAGATCGAAAATGTCCACTCTATATTTTTATCCAAATATTCCTAAGTTATTTTCCCTAGCGTTTATAAAATATAATGATCTTATCATACATATCTGATACTCTCTTATTTTAGACAAAATCTTGTGTGAAACCGTTTTCAGCGAGACTACGGATTAATGTGTAATATTATAAAGTTTAATTGAAAATGGGGTTCCAAATATAATTTAAGAAAGTTTGAGTGAGGAAGGAGGGATCTGGGTGCAAATATCTCGTTTTGGGTGGTGTTGGGCTAAAAATTGGGTAATTAATGATTCCGGGTCACAAGAATATCGCGGGTCAAGAATCCGGGTCAGAGAAACTCGCGGGTCAATTTTTTCCCTCATTTTCGCCCAATGCGCGGGTTTTTACTACCAGACTTAATTTTTCATTTTCAGTACATGGTGTTTCAATCAAACATTGTGATGTTTTTTCAAAAGCCTTTTTTCACTAAAATCATGTGTTTTAAAGTTAAAATTTGATCATTTATTGTAAATCTTGTCCTTGCATGTCCAATTTTCAACACTTTATACATGTTGACACTAGTTGGTGATATGTAACTATCTTAAATTTTAATTTATAATTTATACTTTCATTTGGATTGACGTGTTAGTTTTCTAGCACGTCGTTTTAAAAATTAATATTGATCTTTCCTTTTTTCCGAATATTATATTTTTTATTTAGTGTATCCTTTGATGTTTAAACGGTGCGAATTAGTTTTTCTAAATTTTAATATTGATGTTTTATTTCTTCTTATATTAGTGTCACATTTTGGTAGTTTGATGTTTTAAAATTTACGTGTGTTTTATTTGATATTTAGCTATTTTAATATTTAACTATTCTAATTTGATGTGTATTTTAATATTTTATTTGATGTTTAACTATTTTGGTGTTTGTTTTTAGTGTTTCGATTTTATGTTTAATTATTTTAATTTGATATGTATTTTTTAATATTTTATTTAATATTTAAATGTTTTTAATGTTGCTATGTTTTTATTTTATGTTAAACCATTCTTGTTTGATGTTATTTTTAATAATTTTATTTGATGTTTAAATATATATATATATATATATATCACAAAGTTTTGTTTTAGTCAGGCTAAACTTTAGACCAGTGATTATTTTGCAATTATAAAAAAATTTCATTTGGGATGGGGTTTTTAAAAAAATATGTTGAAATTTTAGGGACCTATTGTGTAATTATCAAACTGCTATATGTATCACAAAACTTTCAGGTTTTTCATTTTCCATTTTTTCTCTCTCGCACGGAAATCTCTCGTCGGTTATCAAAAACTGCCACAGGCCGACGGTTTCCACCGATTTTCTATCGGATCTCAGCCGGAGAATCGAAGCCTCCACACCGTGAAGCCTCCACGATTAAGATCTAGATCGAAGTCTCGAATCTCGCCTGCGGTTACGCTCTGTCGCACGGACAACATCGAAAGGAGCAAAGTCGCGGTGGCGAGGAGCAATGGACGGCGATAGAAGGGGCTAGGGTTTGAGGCATGGGGATTGAGGCGTAGCGATGGTGATTGAGGAGCAATTGATGACAGCGCAAGGGGATTGAGGCACAGCACGATGATTAAGGCACAACAACGGCGACGGTGAGGCGAGGCAACTGTGATGGCGTTGCTACAATCTTCGTTCAGTGAGTTGGTAAAGAAGAAGCCTCGCGAGTATTTTGCACACACGGACGGCGG
>JAULKL010007066.1:0-15814 GCA_032355745.1 Rubia rechingeri
TGGCCTCTGCCCACGACCTCCTTGGACACTTTGCTCTGAATTACAAAATTGCGGTCATCAAAGGTAATAACAACATTTAAATCCTTGGTGAGCTTACTGATAGACAAAAGACTCTTAGTAATAGCAGGAACAACTAAGACATCAGATAAGCGTATAGTAGAAGACAGCCGGGAATCACCAATATGAGAAATAGAAATAGGTGCACCATTACAAACATAAACACGAGAATTACCAGTATACGGAGTGACACTCTCAAGGACAGAAGGAGAGGAGGCCATATGGTTTGTGGAACCGGAATCCAAATACCAGTCCGAAGGGCAGGAAGAAGGTTCCAACTGAAGCGAAGACTGGAAAGATTCAACCAAATGAGTCGAGTCAGAACGATAATGCTGGGCTAGCATGCGATAACAAGTGGCGGCAAAGTGACCAACACGGCCACACCAAGTGCAGTGGGGACGTCCGCGTCCAGAAAAACCTCCAGCACCGGGACCTGGATGACGACCACCACGACGACCGCCGGAGCGGCCTCTACGCGCGGTGCGTGACCCCACGTGCCACCACCCCTCATCGGCGCGTGAGTCCACACGCCTCCTTCTTCCGCATGGTCTGATGTAGCAAAAATGATGGGGGAACTTCCAGTAACAAGAGATGAACTAAAACCAGTGAAGGATTGAAGAAAGGACTCATGATTCGTGGCCCGAGCAACAACGTCGATATAGGAGGGAGACGGTGTTTGAGAAAGCAAAGGGGCACTGAAATCCTTGTACTCGGGGCCAAGGGCTCGTAAAAACCATAACACCTGATCATCGTTCGAAGGAGCTGAACCCATAACAACCAGTTTGTCGACAATAGACTTAAACTTTGAGTGCAACTCAACCACGGAACCATGACGACGCAAACTTAGGATTTGATCCCGAAGTTGAAGGACGTTGGACTTGCTGATGTTCTGAAATAAACCATGAAGTCGATCCCAAATTTCCTTAGAAGTTTTGCACCCGATTACCTCCGCCATGGCTTCGTCCGTGAGAGTCGCAAAAAGAAGGCCACATAAACGCCGATCGTCGGCAAGCCAGAGATCTCGGGCAGCATTAGTCGACCGAACGGTGGTGGCGGAGGAAGAGGAAGCACCACCGGGAGAAGAAGCAACAGCCGCGAATGAAAGCGGTGAAGGATCGGACGCCGAAAACGCTTCCGGACATGGCAGCGAACCATCGAGAAAACCGAACAGATTTTGAGATTCCAGAACATGGGTAACTTGAGTCTTCCAGAGGATGAAGTTGGATGATGAGAGCTTGACGGTGAGAAGATGGATGAGCGTGTTTAACGTGCCGTGAGAGAGTCGTTCGGCCATGGAACAAGTCGGTCTTGGAACGGCAAGAATAGTGTTGCACGGATGTCAGACCGCGCCTCGAGCGATGCAGATGGCTTGAAGAGTGTTGAAGCAGCAACGAAAATTTGGCCAAGTAAGCAGCAGAATTGAAGAGGAAGAATTGGCCAAGAAGTCTCGAACCTGAAGACGAAAGGCGGCCGCCGCAAAGGAGAAACTTGAAGAGGAAGAAAAGCAACCTAGGGTTGACCTAGGTTTGAAGTTTGAATCGGCTGAAGGAAAAGCCGAAAAAGAAAAATAAATTTTATTTTAGGTTCAGAATCGTATGATGCTCTGATACCATGTTTAGAGATTGTATTTCCCGTAATGAAATATATTATTGAGTATGGAAAATATATAGAAGAGTACATTGTAGAGGTAGAAGAGAATTAGAACTCTAAGACTACTATTCTAAATGACTTAGTCTAACAGTCATGACCTCCCTCTTTATGCCCTGCGGTATTAATTCCTCGAGCATTACGACCTTCACCACAACGATGTTTTGCATTAATCAAATTGTGTCGTGGATTGAATTTCACTTGAATGTCTATGGTTTCATTGCATGTACTCGGGATAGAAATTTTGTATAAATATATCGTCATGCTATTAAATATTTTGATTTATATTATTTTCTTACTAAAAGGTGGAATAGAATATTTTGGTTGAAGCGTAATGATCATACGTTTGGTAACACATTGTATGCCCAATAATAGATCTCATTCTTCTATTTTCCCTCGAAGTCGATGACTATTCATATCTATTACCTTGACCCCAAAGAAGAGCTCGACTTAATGTTTTATTTCTGTCGTAACTGATCCCAATTCAACATTAAAAGTATATTGATTTTTCCCCACAACTCGATTTTTGTCTGTAAATACTGCATATGTGATTCCATCCATAATCTAATCTAATATAATATAATCTATTCTAATCTTGCCATTAAGTCTAATTTTAGTTAAATAATTAATCATTAGAAAATATAGTCCCTCTTTCGTTGGAATCGCAGAGTAAATCAATGAAATCCATTCCCTTTTCTATTTTCCTTCGTTCCGGCGAACAGACCTCCGTTCTCCCGCCTCTGCGTAATTTTGAACGGAGAAAGGTAATCGGATTATTAAGTTTGGAATTTCTTGCGTCGAAATTGTGATAGAAGAAGAACGAAAAAATTGTGCCATCATCATTTCCGGCGATGAAGAACGGGGTGCTGCATTTGAGCGGCCATGAGACACCAGCGCTGCGATCCTTCCAAGGCGCCAAGCTTCGATTTACTTTCCTCGCCGCCAAGCTCCGATCCTTCAGCGCCGCCAGTACCCCCGTCCACTGCATCGCCTCAATGGCTAAGAAGAGCGTCGGAGACCTCACCGAGGCGGATTTGAAGGGCAAGAGGGTCTTTGTCCGAGCTGACTTGAAAGTCCCGCTCGATGACTGCCGGAATATTAACGGATGATACTAGGATCAGAGGGTTCAGATCTGCCGTTCCTACCATCAAGTATTTGATGTCCAATGGCGCCAAGGATATTCTCTCTAGTAATCTGGTGAGTCTTTTAACCGTGCTACATTCATCCGATTACCTGTTTTGTCCAATTTCCTGTTTTTTTTTCTGTAAGGTTTCTGACTTTTGTGTAATAAGGGTTGATCAAACCTTGGAATCTAATAGATATTTGTTTACTTGAATTCGCTCTCCGAGAATTTGTGTTTTAACAACTATCTTGTAATCTTTGTTTACCTGCATTCACTCTTCATGAGTTTGTATTGAGTAGCTATAGTACTGGTATTTTACTGAAATAGGAAGACATTGAGGACTTGGAATCGAATGGGGGAGAGTAAGAGTAGTTACAGCAATCATCTCATGCTACATTCATTATATTTCCTGTTTTCATAGTAAACGTTCGTACTTGTGTCTTCATATAATAATAATTGATCAAATTATGTAATCATGTGATTGAATTACTTGTTTTATGCTGTAAAGCTTCTGACTTGTGTGTTAGTATATTAGGGCTTGTATGGATGCTTTGGCTGCTCTCTGGCTCCGTAGCTTATGTGTTTGCGATGATTTGGAGTACCCGCAAAGGCTTCCCGCCCTTCATCATGGCTCTGTGCCTAGTAAGGCAACAATGTTCATTGAAATTGGTAAGTAATTGAAGAACTTCCTTTCAGCTTTGATTTGGTTAATTGTGTAAGTATTTGCTTCCCGACGGAGAGGATGCTGATTGCTCAAGTTGAGCTTATGTTGTTGCTATTACAGTTGTCTATTAGCTTGATGTCCAAATTATCTTATTTCAACTGCGCATGTTTTACAAGAGAATAAAAAACATTAAACAGTGGAAAACTCCATCACGTAGTTGATATGCGCAATGGTTTTGGTTCGCTTCATTCCATAAATCATGCAATGATAAGTGTTTTTCTTTAGTTTGAAGTACCTTTTCTTGTTTGTGCAGTTCAAACCTGCTGACTTTATGGAGCTTGTTTATGGTGAGAGAGTCTAGATTGTTAATATCCTTGAGAAACAAGACGGAAGGAGCTTGCCCTGCGTGTACGTACGACGCCATTCGGGTTCTGTTAACTGCCGATGACAATCGTGTTTTGGCTTCCCAAGTTTTTGGTTGTGCTCAGACATTTGCTAAACTTGGAATTATAGGAATACTGGGTGAATACACTCACGAAAGGCTTACTTCTCTGTGTGTCGTATCAGCTAGCATTACTGGGTAATCTGTTGAGGTTAATGATGAAATATGCATATCTGTTGCTGATAATGGTGGTGTAGACGCATTCCTAAGTTGCATTGATGACTCTGGGGAACTTGGAAACAAAATCATGGTTAAATCTTACTGCACTTTGTTATTAAAGTTGGCAGGAACTGAATGATGTAAACAAGAGTGTTACTATTGAGGAGTAGCATGCTTAGCTTTTATTTACATGTAACTTGCTGGTTTTAGTCCCGGGATAAGGGAATAAATATACAAAGTGGCTTATGTTCATCTTTGTTCTAATATTTCTGGGCGCTATTATACATACACATCTTCATAATTGGAACTTTAGTTTGTGTTCAGAAACCTACACGTGGAAAGAAACTTGATCCTAAAAAATCCTAAATATTTTTTACAGTCACGATTAGGGAGTTCTCTACAAGCAATAAAAGACTTGACTGTTATCTTTCACTTGTGATTAAACATCTCAATCTCCCTGTTTGGCAACCAAAGGAAATGTTTTTGCAGATGAGTCTCAAAAGAAATGTTTCTGCAGATGAGTCTCAATTATGTGTGTGTGGTTCATTCCATTTCTTATAAAGTGACAACTGGTTATCAATCTAGTGTATTACTTGTTATAAAGGCTCACACACTAAATTCCCAAAACATCTTCATGATTGGATACATCTACAGCAGCCCCACTAGAAAACTTTAAAGATCCCTCAAGATTGAATTTCATCTCAATCTGACGGGTTTAAAAGCAAGACAAAATCTGTCTACAAAGATTCTATATGTTCCAACTCTCAACAAGTATGGAACTTCAGCAGACACTCAAAACTAAATGTTGGTTTCAGGCTTTAAACTGCAACTCTACTCCACAGCATCAGCAGGCGGTGGCATGGGCGGCGGTGGCATCCCCCATGACTGGAAGATTTGAGTCACACGCTCATGTTCATACACATTCATGATGGGCCGTAGTTCACCCATAGCAGAATAGCGTTTCTCCACATGGGATTCCAATTCCTTGCGTTTTGCTTCAATCAGGTCCGACTGAAACCTAATAAGGTCACCCTGCGCCGATACCTGCTCCTGCACCAATTCCATTTGGTACTCTCAGTCTCCAAGTTACGAGCAAGCACTTTCTTAAAGTTTAGTTTCCCCTCCAAATCTCTCGATAGTTGACCTTTCTTTCCGTAGGTTGTCGATGGCCTTCCGTCGCTCGTCGGTCGCCTTCTTGAGATCAGCCAAGATATCCTCTTTCTCGCTGATCCTCTTTTTCATGTCCTCTACCACCGTTTGGTTCTCATACCAAATATTGGTCAATTGTTTTACCTGTTCCAGATCCATCAGAGCTGCACAACCAAAAATACACCAAATGTCCTATCAGAAGATAGGATCTAAACAGTAAAATAGGAAACACATGGACAATAACGCTGCTACAAGAAGTGCTACAACAAGATCAAAAACTAAACAGCAAAACAGGAAACACACCGACAATAACGCTGCAACAAGTATCTGAAAATCAGATAGCAAAATAGGAAACACACCGACAATAACGCTACAAGGAGTATCAGAGATAAAAACTAACCAGCAAAATAGGAAACACATAGCACTAAAAATAACGCTTATACTAACTAAATGGACTTGCGAATGTGTTACCTGGAACGGCGGCGGAGGTTTGGCGGCGGTGGCGGCGGCAGAGGTTGAGAGGTTGAACGGCGGGCAATTAGGCTGGGGTTCTCGGGGCGAGAATATGAAGCCGTTTTCCTCTTTTTCATTTTAAGGTTTTGGTTATTGGGCCCGAATTATTAAGGCCCTAAATATTTGGACACTGTTAATCTTCCCCCCTTGGTCGTCTGGACGAGCCTCACTGGTCCCTGGCACACTTGAATTTGCTGTCGGCCTTTATGCGTTAGTTCACGCCATGAATGAGAGAGAGTGAATATTGAAAATCACAAAGCTTCTTCGAGAAGCTCATCTCGCATTTCAAAAACTTTTCCCGATTGTCTTTCTTCTCCACCTTTCCCTTGTTTATCCGACATTTTGAAAACTCTTTTCCACCTCTTCTTTCCTCCGAATTTCCCTTCTGTCCTCCGTCAGCGTTTTTTGAAGCTGTGCGCGGCGCATTTTTGCAGGATCCATTATTCTCAAAGCTGGATTTCGCGGCTTTTCCTTCAGATCTCGATCTCCGGGACCGTCATATGATGCTCGAAATCAGCGACAATTTTCTCCCCAACACCGACCAGTCTCATAACGTCTCCCTGGACAGCAATTTAGCATTCAGGTTGCTTGCTCGTGTGATTTTTACTTATTCACCTCGCGTTACTTTTTGGTGATCCGCGGATTGAAATAGGGTTTCTCTTTTAAATCGATAATTTATGAGATTTCTTTCCTGCCTAGATGCTTTTTTTTGCTCTGGCTCTCCTGTAGTAAGTTAGTTGTTCAAATGCTGGGATAAATTAGTAAGTTCATGTAGTGAGTGAGTTTTTTCCCGGGATAATTTCAACCTGCGGTGTTTGTGTGTATTGAAGTTCCTTCTTGTGTTTTTGTACTTCATAAGACGAGATGTTCAGTTTGCTTCATTGGCTCTTAGACGTGCTCTTGTGTGAAAGATTGTGTCGGCCTGTCTGTGGAATTCGCAAAAACTACTCATCTTGGTAGCCTTATATGCTTTATCTTGATTATTGTAGATAACCGTCTGGAATAAGGACTCAAATACATCTAAGGGATGAAAAAATTGACAAGCAAGAGAATAACCAGATTTCAGCAAACAATGGGTTATCGTCATCCAGCGATTTCCGCTTCCGGGATGGGTTGTTCCGGCTTGAAGACATTGGTGAATGAGAACCTGTACTTTGCAAAATGAGCAGAAATTCTAAGAAATGGGAATGGTAACTTGCGAAAAGAGGTTGGGCCAATTTATGAGTTTGGTGGCAGCTGTTTCAATGTGTATTTTTTCGCAATTTCCCGCCACCTCAGACAGGAAAAGATGAGATTTTGGCTGCCCAGTTGGCGGGAAAATAGGGCGCCAAAAGCATTAATAAGGAAAATCCAAGTAAATCAAGTTCAACATTTAAATTTAGAGCGTGGGCAAATTCCAAAATCAAGTCGATTAATCAAAATTACAATAAGTTCCACGATAATTAATACCCATTTTAATTATTTAAATCTTGCTTTTCTATGTAGAAGGCTATTATAATTATATCTATCTTATTGGAATAAATGAAAGTAAATGTCGAAACCTTATTAGTCGTACTATTTACAAACTGTGGATGTTTAACAATTACTCCATTTGTCCCAGCAGAATTGATCACTTTGCTTTTTCACGGTCTTCAATGATCATGTTTGACCGTCAATATCTCTAGCTACTTATACCAATTCCGCATAAAAATTAATATTTAGAAAATAGATGTTAAGATGAATCTAACAAGATCTCACATAATATTTTTATTATATATAGATTAATATATATTTACGGTCAAAGTTTTTGAAATTTGATTTTGAAAAAGTAAAGTGGTCAATTCTGTTGGAACAGAGGGAGTAGTCGGTTAGAAAAAAGATTTTGTCAAACACTATTAACCCATGAAGTAATGGAGTCAAGCCAAACACCAAAAGTAATCCATACGTAACATGCATTAGCCAATAGATACTAGGAAATTACAGTAGTTCAAAACAAGGTTACACAACAAACAAAGGCCGACAGACTCTGCGTCCTAACTGTTTGGAATAAATTAAGTTAACCATTGTTATGGCAACAATACGAAACTGAATCATTCCATTGTATATTTATAAAGCCAAAAATAATTTTATAAAATAATTTTTAATTATAAATAATACATTGATTAATATATGAAATATATATTCATAAATATATAAATAAAGTTTAGTTAATTTATATTTTTAAATCGAAATATTAAGACTATTTTTAAATCGGAGAATTTTCTTTATTAAATGAATAACTGTATTTTTCTTTATCATTTTCTTGTGTCCGATCGATGATAAATATTATGTTACAGATTTGGAAAAAAATGGGGTGTACAGATAAGCATCACATTCAAGCGGATTTCAATTTGAGGTTACGAGTAAAGTTTTTACCTTTTGCACTTAGGTCCCTCCAAGAAATTTGGAATTGTCGAATCACGAAATTGCCGACACCATAATTTAATTGAACAATATACGGTTGCAACTTTGGGATTTGGGCATGCATGGGTGAACGGAAGATGATCGAAAGTTAACATTGATTACTTGTACACACATTTGGAAAACTACACTGTGGACCCGAAATTATTTATCCCCATTATCCATTGCTCCAAAATACATGTTTTTTGTTTTTTAACTTAATATAAAAATATTAAATAATATTATTTTTCTGGTGAAATGTTGGAAAGCGCTAGTAGATGTTTTAGAGTAACTTAGAATTGATTACATAGAAGTAAGAAAGAGAAATCAGAAAGGATTACATACATGTTCTTGTGCCTGATCGATGATAAATATTCCGTTACGGATTTGGAAAATAAAATGTGAGTGTATATGGAAGCACCACGTTCGAGCGGATTTCAATTTGGAGTTACAAGTAAAGTTTTTAATTTTTGCACTTGAGTCCCTCATGGAAATTTGGAATTGTCGAATCACGAAATCGACGACACCAAAATTCAATTTAATAATATACGATTGCGACTTTGCGATTTGGGAATGTACGGGTGGATGGAAGGGCCTCGAAAGTCAACATTGATTACTTGTACACAATTTTGGAAAATTATACTGTGACCCAAAATTGTGTTTCCCCATTATCCATTCCTCCAAATACATGATTTTTGTTATTCTAACCTAAATATAAAAATATTAAATAATATAGTTTGTTGGTGAACTGTGGAAAGCGCTTGTAGATGTTCTAGAGCAAGTTAGAGTTGATTACAAAGAAGTAAGAAAGAGAAATCGAAAAGGATTACAAATATGTTATTGTGCCCGATCAATGATAAATATTTCGTCACGGACTTGGAATAAAATGGGGGTGTAAAGGGAAACATTACGTTCGACCGGATTTCAATTTGGAGTTACGAGTAAAGTTTTTACTTTTTGCAATTAAGTCCCTTCAAGAAATTTGGAGTTCTCGAATCACGAAATTGGCGACACCAGAATGCAATTGAATAATATTTTTACCTAAATATAAAAATATTAAATCATATATTTTTCGGTGAAATGTTGGAAAGCGCTAATAGATGTTCTAGAGTAAGTTAGAGCTGATTACAAATAAGTAAGAACGAGAAATAAAAAAGGATTACAGATATGTTCTTGTGCCCGTTCGATGATAAATATTCCGTTACGGATTTGGAAAATAAAATGGGGGTGTATAGGGAAGCATCACGTTCAAGCAGATTTCAATTTGGAGTTACGAGTAAAGTTTTAACTTTTTGCACTTAGGTCCTCCAAGAAATTTGGAATTGTCGAATCGTGAAATTGGCGACACCAAAATTCAATTGAATAATATACGATTGTGACTTTGCGATTTGAGCATGTGTGGGTGAACGGAAGGGTCTCGAAAGTCAACACTGATTAATTGTACACAATTTTGAAAAATTACACAGTGCCCCAAATATGTGTTTCCCCATTATACATTGCTCAAAATTACATGATTTGTTTATTTTTACATAAATATAGAAATATTAAATAATTATTTTTTGGTGAGATTTGGGAAAACGTTAGTACACGTTCTAAATTAACTTAGAGTTGATTACTCAAGAAGTAATGAAAAGAAATCAGAAATGATTACAGATATGTTCTTGTGTCCGATCGATGATAAATATTCTGTTATGAACTCAGAAAATAAAATGGGGGGTGTATAGGGAAACATCCCGTTCGATCGGATTTCAATTTGGAGTTACGAGTAAAGTTTTTACTTTTTGCACTTAGCTCCCTCCAAGAAATTTTGAGTTTTCGAATAACGAAATTGGTGACACCAAAATGCAATTGAATAATATAAGATTGCGATTTCCTTTTAAGGTTATAGAGACAAAAAGTTCTTTATCGGTCTATTGACTCATAAGCCGTAAGAAGGCCGTCACCACCTCGAAATTCAAAGTCACTAATCAACGGGCACGTTGTACGAGATGCTGATAGTCTTCAACAGTTCGGCTGATGTATGAATAAGTACTCAACAGAATTGTTTACTCTGTCTCATTTATAACTGCTTAATTTATGGTCAACCTTACATGATGTATTTGACCACAAAATTCAGTTCGTATATAAATATTAAAATAATCATGTAAAATAATTTTAGATTCATCGTAACATATTATACAATAATATCCTTTTTTATACACCTTTACACACGTAACTAAAATTATGGATGAGAGATATGAATAGATTTGCCGTAACGTTTATTTTTTAAATAACATATTTTTATACGGTGTTATTATACGAATAAACTTCATATGTGGTAAAAATATATTGAAACTATAATAATTTGTTCTTTAATTAAAAGTTTGATGGAGAGTGTAAAGAATAAATAATAATTTATTGCTTGAAAAAATAAATAAAAAGAGAATGGATTTGTTTTCAAAATTAAAAAACATTAGTCTCACCAAAACCCAAAATTAATGAAGGACCAAAAGTATAATTTTTCATTTGTTTTTATTTTCAGCAATTGGGCTGTATTAGTAAGGCCCAAAATCGGAATTGAATTGTTAGGAAGTAACTAGAATTTGGGTTTTGTCATCTTCGCCTTTCGTCTTCTTCGCCTTTTATTATCTTCTCCGCCTGCACCGCTGCAACTCAAATCCGGCGAAGATCAACTCTCCCTTTCTCCAACTCCCTCAAATAACTTGGCCTTCCAAACACTGAAATCATCACCGGGGCGGAGCTCTAACCATGATTAACCAGCCGGTGCTAAAAGGAGTGGGAATGAAAACGACTTTCACCATCGTCGAAACTTAAGGGGGGCGACCGCTCCGGCTCTACCTCCCCCAGTTTTTCCACGGATTGGCAGGACTCCGGCGGCCACCAGATCTAGTTGGCTCTGACGCTGACACAGACGGCGAAGGCGACGACGACGGTCCGAGTTCAAGTGAGGTCGTTCAGGCACTGGGTTCGATGACAAGTAATGAAGGCTCGTTGGGGATTCCACCACTCGCCAGGGATTCCACCAAAACCCACAAGCTTACATCATCGGCGCCGAAAGTTGTCTGGGAGACGGTATCGCTGTGGGCTCAGCAGTTTAGAGGACATTCGGGAGACATTCGGGAGGGGTCCAAAAAACCAGATTGAAGAAATCAGAAAAGGAGGAGAAAATTTAGTGAAAAGGAGGAGAAAATGTGTTGGGAAACGGGATACACAATTACCAAGATTTATAACCAATTTATTTTCAGCAAGCAAACAAAACTGCACACGCTTCAAAAGCGAATGGAAATCTGCCACGTAGAGGGGTCGACGACCCGGGGGAGAAGTTTACAATTGTCCTAAATATTTGTTTGTCCTTCTAATTTTGATCAACTTTATGCAGGTGCATGGAACGAATGACTTTTTTATGACTTCGAACAAACATTAGTTTTAAAAACAATTAGTGCACATCTATAGTCTATATACTAGATAATACCCGTGTCGATTTATAACGAAAATGAAAATAAAAAACATAGCATAATTTATAAATTTAATAAGTAACATACATGAGGATTACATGTGATGCTGTATTTAAAATAAAATAATAATTTTATTTTAAAAATTAAATGTGGGGCATCACTTAGTCAAGAATTTACTCTTTTGGTATAATTACTACATTAATTAGCATCAATTTTCAAGAAATATATTGGAATTGAAAAGTAAATAATGTAATATTAAATTTGTTTAAAAGTTGATGTGGCAATTTTTGAGAGTGTCACTTGTCAAAAATTTGTGAAAGGTGATGAGGTTAATTGTGAAAATGCCACTTAATTAAGAAATTGCTCTTTTAGTTTAAGTCTAGAGTACATATACTTCCTCCGTCCCAGAGAGAATGACACAATTGCTTTTGAATCAGTATTTTATAGGGGTGTTCATGGGTCAGAGTGGGTCGGGCGGGTCAGCTGTCCCCGCCAAAATTGATCCAAAATTTTGGGTCAAATGGGTCGGGTCAGGTTGGGTCAAAAGTCCCATAATTTAGGGTCGGGTCGGACTAGATCATGGGACGACCCAAATTGACCCAAATCATATAACACAATAAATTATTTATAATTTATTGTTATATAATTTAAAATAAGAATATTATATTATATTTAGTTATATATTATTCACTTAATAAAGAAAAATATAATTATTTTTATTTTACTTAGTTAGAATATTTTTAATATTTCAATTAATTTTTTTTATTTTAACTGAAATTTATTTATATAATTATGAATATATATTGTATATATTAATCAATATATTGTTTATAATTAATAGTAGTACTAGTATTGCATAATTATTTCTAGTTTATAATTTTTTTCAAGAATGTTAAATTTGTTTATGAAGTAAATTAATGGTGGATATGTTGTATTAAACTAATTATTTTTTATGATTTTGTTTCAAGAAAATGGGACAAAATAGCAAATGGGTCGATTTGGATCAAAATCCAACCCGACCCGTTTTGACCCAACCCGTTTTGACCCAACCCACTCGACCCAAATTGGACATTGACCCGACCCGACCCATATGGGACAGATTAAAATGAGTCGGGTCGGGTCGGGCAATTTGAACACCCATAGTATTTTATGCAAGATGAGGTGGAAGTGTTGATGGAAAATAAAGGAAGACTGTTTTGGTAATAGAAGAGTTAACTAGTAGATTTAATCAACCTTTTGAGCGATAATATAGTAAATGTATAAACTCATTTTTTGCCACTTTAGGTAAGAATTGAATTGTGCTTATTTATGTGGGACAGACGAAAATAGAAATTGTGTCAATTTCTCTGAGACGGAGGGAGTATATTAAAAGAGGTCATTGTTGCCACATGTCACTCACACAAAATTGTTGCCACATGTCACTCACACAAAATTCCACGCCATCTTTAAAATTTATTGAAAATGTAATATTATTTTAAATCTAATCCCCAATTTCCAATGCAGGTCTCTTCCCCAATATTTTCAACACTTTTTAAATACTTCAGTACTTTCAATTGATGATTAATTATATTACCCTATTTATAAGGATGCACGCTCTTTCGTAATACTTATTTTTTATAATGCTTATTTTTAAATTTGATACATCTTTCATTTTTATTTTTCATTTTAATATTATCAAACTCCTTTTCATGACAATAAGTGAATAATTTTCATCTACTTATTCTTTTTTTCTGTTCGGTAATTGATTCTCTCCACGCAATTTAATTTTACTCTAAAATATCTAAAATCACTATGTTAAACATGTAGAATAATAGATGGAGTAATTTGTTTGTTTATGCAAGTGTTTCTAATAAAGTTTAATTTTGAGAAAACAAATCCTTTCAAATAAACTATTTAATACTTTGTAAAATTTATTTGAAAAATATATTGTACGACTTTATTTAATTTTTGTTAATTAACTTTTAGAAATGACTTGTTTTAGTACATATCAATATGTGACAAGTAATAATATTAAAAATAATAATTCATTAAGGTACATTATATTATATTTTTTATTTTAATACCCCTGTCCCAGTTTAACCTGCACTTGTTCTATTCGTTTAGTTAAAATTGAGTCAAAATTGACTAATTTAAACTATTCCCTCCGTCCCAACTAGAGTTACATTCTTGCTTTTTGCACGTCGTTCAAGAGACATATTTGACCGTTAAAATGTTTATCTATGTATAATAATGACAAATAAAAAGTTGATATTTAGAACTACTTGTTACGACAATTTGAGCAATATTATACATGGTAATATTATTGTTGATGTATCTATTCAAATATGTGATTAGATTTTGATGGAGAATAGTGTTCAAAAAGTAAAAGAGCAAGTTCATTTGGGACAGAGGGAGTATAAAATTCTATAGATATGTAAGTAAGGATATTATCATATGGCATAGTGTTAGATTCGTGTTAATGTGTATTTTTAGAATACTATTTTTTTTATAATTTTTAATTGTACATAGTTAAAGATATTAATGGTCAAGCAATTTCTGAGTCAACTGTTAAAAGTCAAAGTGTGCAGCTTAACTTGGGACAGAGGGAGTATTATATTTCTATTAATTTTTATAATTAATAATTATAAAATATTGATATTTTAAGACTGTATAACTTTTATTTATTTCTCTAAGATGATGAATTTGTATTTTTTATCAAATTATAAACTTCATATTTTGTGTTTTTCTACCTCAACCAATTAATCATGAATTGCTGACGATACCCCTAATTTAAATTTTTAGGTCTAACGTATATAATTTTTTATCATTATAAATGAGCCCCTCCTTATATTTAACTCTGGTATTGCTATTGGTGTTGCTGAAAATGTCAAACTTTTATTGTTGGTTTCGTCTGAAAATGATATACGGAGTCGTTGACCACGAAATTTCTTTGGGTCTTCCCTATAATATTTAATAAAATATGACTTTCTCTAAAATATATTATTTTTGGTCATAAATGATTCATTGATCATGGTAGGTGAAAAAACACAATGTTATCAATTAATCACCATAAAATTTTAAAAAATATTGGAAGAAGAAGAAAATGGACATTTTTAAATCAGTTGCATGAAGTTTAATTAGTAAAAATTATCATCTAATTCAAATATTTAAATAAAAAATTGTATCATTATATAAAAAAATTATCATAAATCGTGCAATGGCATGATATTACAATTAAATTTTCAAAAATTTGATCATTTTTTATATTATATGGAATTCGTATGCATATAATGTTAATAATGATAACGTTTTTCACTAAAATGACATTTATAAATATTTTATCTAGGAAAAATCTTTAGAAAAGTTTTCTTTCCATAGGTTTATGGAAAGACAAGGTTTAATCAAAATAACAAAAAGTAAAATGTTTCAATTACAATATTAAAAAATTATTATGCAACCTACAATAGTTATAAGTTTATAACCCGGTTAATACAACCCAAAAATTCTATCTTCATTTTTTATAATTTGCAGTTTAAATCTTGGTTTTTACATAGTATATAAAAAACCCATCTTTCAACAAACTGACACTTTTATCAATAATTAAATTATATAGTAAATATATTATTTATTTATGTATAATAATATTCAAATTCATGTCCGTACAAAGCACGAGCGTTATCTAGTTATAGATTAAAAGAGGTAATTCTTGCCACATGACATTTACACATAATTCTTGCCACATGTCATTCACACATAATTTCACATTAAGTTCAAAACATCAATTGAAAATGTAACATGTTTCAAAGTCAATTCCCCTATTTTCAATGCAGATCTCATCAATGCTCTTCCAACATTTCAATGCTTCAAGTGTTTATTTTTTAATGTCTTAAATCCACCACTTTCTACCTTTCAATTCCCTTAATATTCTTCCCCTTTCAATATTATGACCGATTCTTTAGTGAGACTTTGTTTGATTGTTCCATTTCTTTCGTTCGTCTGTGAGTATATCATATGCATCAAGTTCGCTGTAATTGATTCATATCTAAATAGTATGTGAGGAATATCTTTGTTCAGTCTTCTAAGAATATTACTATTAGTCTCTAGCCAAATTTACCATATAAATTTTTGTATAATTTTAAATATTTATTTTATCTGAATAAATTTTATCTTATTAAATGTTATCTATTTATTTGAATAAATTAATTATT
>JAULKL010011108.1:0-15653 GCA_032355745.1 Rubia rechingeri
CGGGCAAATCGCTGAGCGTTCGAACCCGGATCAATTTTCTGGAAGCCGCACGCGCCGCGGCGATGCTGCCTTCGGTCACGCCCGGGCAGGATCCTGTGCTCAACGGCGTGGCGGGACGAAATGAGCATGCGGCCATGCGTGTTATCGCTGAGGACGCAGCGGTCGCACAGGATGCATTCATCCTCGATTCCGTCGTGATGCCGAACGCGACCATCGAGTCTGGCGCTGTTATCGCCAGATCGATCATCTGTCCGGGGGCCCATGTCGAGGCCGGGGCGCAGGTGGTCGATGCAGTAGTGGGCCCTCGGGGCATACGATTGGATGAGTTCGAAGCCGTCGGCAGACGGAGGATGGGGCGATGATCGAGCGTCGATCATGGCGGTTCAGCGATGGTCTGCTCCTTGCGGGGTTGGTGGGTGTCGCTGTGTTCGCAACACGCGCAGCGTGGTCGGACATCATTTTCAACTTTGCCCTGGCGAGTGAAGAGCAGTCGCACATTCTGCTGACGCCCTTTATCGCGGCCTGGCTTTTCTGGGTTCGCCGCGCGCGATGGCGCTTCTGCCGTCCGAAATGGACGATCGCCGGACCCGTAGTCGTGATCATTGGCTGGATTCTTGCGCATACCGGTTTCCAGGGAAGTCATCTTGTGCTCTGGCACTTCGGCGCCCTTCTCGTCGTAGGCGGCGCTGCGCTGACGGTTGTCGGCCCGGACTTTGTGCGCAACTTCTTCCCGGCGATCTTTGTGCTGCTCTTCCTGATGCCAGTGCCCAGCATGATCCGTCAGCAGATTGCGCTGCCCCTGCAGGATGTCACTGCGTCGATCACGCAAAGCCTGCTTGAAGTCGCCGGCTTTCAGGTGACTAGCCAGGGCAATGTGCTGAGCATCAATGGCGTGGAAGTAGCCGTCGCCGAAGCGTGCAATGGCATGCGCATGGTCGCGGCCCTGTTGCTCGTGGCGTACGCATTCGTGTTCTCGGTGCCGATGCGTCAGGAGATTCGCGTGCTCATCCTTGTGTTGAGTCCGCTGGTGGCCATTCTTTGCAACATCATCAGGCTGGTGCCGACGGTGCTTCTTTATGGATACGCCTCGGTGGAGACAGCTGATCTTTTCCACGACATCAGTGGCTGGGCGATGCTGCCCATTGCGCTTGGCATGATCTGGGGTGTCTTCTCGATCCTTCGCTGGATCGAAGTGCCTATCACTCCTTATGTAGTGGCGGAGGAGTAGCGCGATGAAGAATCCACTCTTGAAACAGGCAAATCGAATTGCTCCGATTGTGGCGGGCGCCGTGCTGCTGAGCATGCTGGCGTTCGGCCGCATCGATCCGCAGTCGCTTCCTGGCGTGACGGAATATCACGAGCGCGTCGCCAAGGCGCTCGACTCGATTCCGTATCGCATCGGCAACTGGATCGGCACTGATATTGAAGCGCCGCGCGACGCGGTCAAGCTGCTGCGTCCCAATCGTCTGCTCCAGCGCGAGTATGTCGATCCGGCGACGCGAGAGCGATTCAGTCTGCTCGTTGTGCACTGTGGTTCACTGGACGACATGATCGGCCACTATCCGCCGATCTGCTATCCGGCGCACGGTTGGCGCAAGGATGAGGATCAGGGAATTCGCGAGACGACATTCGAGCTCGACGGCATGCGCTTCCCGGCGCGCGACTCTCGGTTTTACAGACTGATCAGCAGCACGCGCCAGGACATGAGCGTGTTCAGCTTCTTCGTGCTTCCGGATGGGCGCATCGTTTCGGATATGGAGCGACTGCGAGAAGTGGCGGGCAATCGCGCTCGAGCGCAGTTTGGCGCCGCACAGGTGCAGATCGTGGGTGGGGAGCATCTTCCGCCGGATGTTCGGGCTGAGAAGATGGAAGAGTTTGTGCAAGCGATCGAGAAGGTCCTTCGCACCGTGGGAAGTGGAGTTCACTCATGACGCGACAGGCGCCCGAGTTGACCGATCCGTTGTCAGATGCGCTGAGCCTGCCGGGGCCCGCCGAATCGCATCAGCAGAGCGCGCTGTCGATGCTTCATCGTCGACTGCGCGGGCGATATCCGCTCGCCATCGCGCTGGCCATCATTCTGGGCGGCGCCGGCGCTTGGTTCGGATACAACGCGCGCCAGACCGAGTACCAGAGCGTCGGCATCGTGCAGGTGCGTCCGAAGCAGGATGCGCTGATCTACGACGACAATGACAGCAGCTCCGGCAAGCTGTTCGATGCGCTGGTCAAGGCGGAGGCCACAATCCTCGGCAGCCGTCGCGTGTTCGAACTCGCCTGTGAGAACCCGGATCTCATCAAGGAGGGATGGCCCACGGGGATTCGCGCCGTCTCACAGATGATGGACACGATCCGCGTGCGCAACAAGCGCGGCGAGCAGCTCATCACGGTCGAAGCAACGCATACCGATCGCAAGCTCGCCAAGGCCGCGGCAAATGCCGTGCTGGACGCCTACCAGCAGATCCACGGCGAGAAGATCGACATTAAGAGCACGCAGGACATTCGCCGCCTGGAGACAGTCGAGCGCGATCTTGCCAACCAGGTCCAGAGCATTCGAGATCAGATTCATCGAATCGCGGAGGACTACGGCCCTGACGGCCTGATGCGACGGCATCGATCGAAGCTCAGCGAGCTGGATCGCCTGGATGTCGCCATCGCCAACTACGAGATAGCGCTTGAGTCTGCGCGCCGGCGCGACGCGGGCATCCAGGAACAAGAGGATGAAAGCGGGCGCAATGAAGTGGACGAAATGGCGCTGGAAGTGCTGGCGTCCAGAGATCCCGTCGTTGCAAGTCTGGTGAATCGAGAGTCGTCCATCCTCGCTGAAATCGAAGCGATGAGCGAGCAGTACGGCGCCAACCACAGGCTCATGCGCTCGCTTCGCAGCGAGCTGCAGCGTACACGTGCGCAGATCCGCATTCAGATCGATCAGGCGATGGCCATGCCTGAACAAAACGCTCCTGAAGGAAGGGGCGGGCAGGGCCTGGCACAGATGTCGATCGAGAATCTCGAGCAGCTTGTGCGCCAGCAGCATTCGCTTCGGGAGGATGTCAATGGCGAGGTTGTGCGCATCAGCCGCAAGCTTGCAGAGATCGAAAGGCTTTCTGAAGAGCTCGAAGAGAAGCAGCAGACACACGACGATGCGTCCCGCCGACTGACGCAGATCCGAATTGAGCGTCAGAACGTGCCCGGCAGCCTCGTCAGCATCATTCAGCGTGGCGATCTGCCGATCTCTCCGAATGCGGATAAGCGCAAAGCGCTCGCCGCGGCAGGGGCGCTGTTCGGCGGCGGCCTCGGTTTCGGATTCGTGCTCCTTCTGGGCATTCTGGATCGCGGCTATCGCTACATCGACGACATCGAGAGCGATTCGCTCTCGGCGCCGCTGCTCGGCACGCTTCCTGATCTGACGCGCAAGAGCGAAGAGCAGGATGAGATGGCCGCACTCAGCGTGCATCATTTGCGCAATACGCTGCAGATGAAGTTCACGCATGAAGAGGATCAGTGCGAGATCTTCACGATCACCAGCGCCTCGGCAGGCGATGGCAAGACGAGCCTGGCGCTTGCGCTTGGCATGTCGTTCGCCGTCTCCGGAAGGCGGACGCTGCTGCTCGATGCCGACCTTGTCGGCCGCGGCTTGTCTGCTGAACTCGGCCACGCTCGTCAGCCGGGCCTTTCCCAGGCAATCCAGCGCGGCGAACTCAATGGCGAAGTGCAGCCCTCCTCGGTGCCCAATCTCTGGATGCTTCCGGCGGGCCTCGTCGACCAGGTTGAAGCGAAGCACCTCTCGCAGGAGACCGTCGCGAATGTGCTCGATCATCTGCGAGGGCAGTTCGAGACAATTCTCATCGATACAGGTCCGCTGCTCGGAAGTCTGGAGGCGAACATCGTTTCGACGCTCAGCGACGGCGTGCTTGTGACAGTCGCCCGCGGCCAAGATCATCGCCTGGTCGAAGCATGTCTGGAGCGACTCCAGCGCATCAGCGCCAAGTGCGCCGGCCTCGTATTCAATCGCGCATCATCCAGCGATTTCGAGCGCAGCGTCAGTGCGGCTTCGTTCTGCTCTCAGTCGCTCAAGTCTCAGCATGAAGGAGGTCGCTCACGGACCGGTCGAAGCGCACTCGTTCGCGCTGTCATCGGCGGAACTGAGTCGGACTCCGAGGTTCACGCGCATTCGTGACGATGACCTCTCGAGACACATCGAAGCTTGTTGAAGTTCAACATCCGGTCGAGAGCCGTCGTTCCCCGACGCTCTGGGGCATGGATGCGCTCGGCCTGCACGATCGTCGATGGGCGTCGCGCGGCGTTCAGGTGATCCGACCGGGCGGAGACAAGGTCCAGACTTCCGGCCCACAGCTCTTTCTGCTCCTTGATAAGACGAACATGGCGATCTTTCGCCTCAGGCACGTGATCAAACGCCTGAATTGGATGAAGCCTCGCGCGCTGCGCATTCGCGTCGTGGACGAAGCGGAGATCGGTTACATCGAACGCGCCGTTGTCGACGAAGACGATCGCCTCGTCGGCATTCGACGGGAGTATCGACCACGCACACGCGGATCACGGCGTGTGGTCATTACGGGTGATCCTCGCGTGGCGCGCATGTGGCGCGAGTCTGATGGCGGTCGCGAGGGGTGGCGGGAGATTGTCCGGAAGGTCGGCCGTCAGCGAACCACGGTGTACAGCTGCCGGGGACGGTTATTCGATTCAATGGTGCAGCTCGACTGCGACGAGTTTCTGGCGCTGCTTCTCGATCGTTGGCCGAATCCCGGCGCCGTTCTTGAAGGCGTCTATGAGTACCAGCCGCGGGTCTGTGTCCATGAATCCGTGACAACGCCTCCTTCAACGCGCATCATCCCGCCCGTCTGGATCGGCGCCGGGGCGAAGCTGGAGGACGGCGCGGTCATCATCGGCCCGCGCATGATCGCGGACGCTTCAGAGGTCACGATCGAGCCTGCGGCAGTGGACTGGCAAGCGCTTCGATACAGAACATGGACGCCCAGGCGATCTCTGCGGGGCCGATGGTTCCGAGTGACCAAGAGACTCTTTGACATCGTCTTCAGCCTGTGCGTGCTCGCCATGACTGCACCGCTGTATCCGATTGTCATTGCAGCCATCGCCGTGTCCGATGGCTGGCCGCCCTTCTTTGCCCACAAGCGGCAGACGCTTCGCGGCAAGGAGTTTCCGTGCTACAAGTTCCGCACGATGCGCAAGAACGCGGAACATCTTAAGGCTCAACTGACTGAGGAAAACGTCTGCGACGGACCTCAGTTCTATATCAAGAAGGATCCGCGCATCTTTCCGGTCGGGCGCCTGTTGCGCCGGTTGAATATTGACGAGCTGCCGCAGTTCTGGAACGTGCTGCGCGGACACATGAGCGTCGTCGGCCCGCGACCCAGCCCAGACAGCGAGAATCAGTTCTGTCCGGCATGGCGTGAGTCTCGACTGAGCGTGCGTCCGGGTGTGACGGGCCTTTGGCAGATCAGACGAACACGAGAGCCTGAAACGGATTTTCAGGAATGGATCCGGTACGACCTTGAGTACGTGCAGCGTGAGAGCTGGCGTCTCGACCTCTGGATCATCTTCAAGACCATCGAGAAGATCGTAAAGGGATAACGAATGGCGATCTCTTCACGCGCACGGAAACGCATCGCGCTGCTACTGACGATTCTGATCGTCTGCGTCTTTGGCGTCATCGGCGTCAAGTACATGTCGCAGATTCAGCGCGAGCGCACTGCCGAGCAAGCGTACATTGACGGAATGGCCGCCTACGAAACAGGCGACTATCACAAGGCGATTAACAAGCTGTATCACTACCTGCGCAACGAGCGCAGGAAGAACGACGGCATCGCGGCCGACGGCGAAACCTGGCTCGTCTGGACGGATGCGCGTCGCCGAAAGCCCGAAGAGAACGCAAAGCATCTCTTCATGGCGATCGACGGCGCCAAGCACGCGCGTCAGGCCATGCCGGAAGACATTCGGCCCCTTGAAGTCCTGGTGGATCTCTACGGCCTGATCGGACGCCAAAGCGAACGCCTCGATGTCGCAAACGCGATCCTCGAAATAGATCCCGCTCACTACGACGCCGGCCTCGCGAAAACGATGGCGCTGTGGAGCCTGGGCAACGCTGACGAGGCGCTGGACGCGGTGCGTCAACTCGCGGAGAACAACCCGGGGGTTCGAAGGGCGCACGAGCTGTATATCCAGCTCCTCTTCCAGGAAGAGAATCCGCCGGTGGAGGACATCGTCGCATACGCCGATCGAATCGCCGAGGAGAATGACAACGACATTCGATTCGTTCTGATTCAGGCGCGTGTCGCATACGCAGTGGGGGATCGTGAGCGATGCCGCGACCTGATCGAGCAGGCAGTTGAGTTTGAAATCACCGAGCCGGAGATGCTCGCGGAGATGCTTGCGATCATGGACAAGCTCGGCATGTCCGAGCTGTCCGAGCGCACACTCGCGAAGCAGCTTCGAGAAAACGAGCCGGGAAGCCGCGCACATGTGATTGCGGCGGAGCGCGCGTGGAAAGCCGGCCGGACTGACCTGGCTCGCGATTATGTGCTTGCCGAAGCGCCGAATCCCTCTGAAGCAGATGTGCATCTGCTCGGATGGTGGGGCTTGCTTGACTGGTCGGAAGACGCTGAGGGCGATCACCCCGCGCTCATCGAACTGCAGGGCCGAGTTGATTCTGAGGCGACAACCTGGGCGGCAGTGCTTCGTGGGTTTGATGCGCTGCGTCGTTCCAACTGGAGCGCCGCTGTCGAGCATCTGCAGGCGGCGATCGCCATCGACCGTGGTAATCCACTGGCCAACTATTTCATCGGTGAGGCGGAATGGCGGCTGGGTGAAGGCCGTGTCGCGACCGAGCGCTGGCGCGCCCTGTCTGAGAATGAGCCACGATGGATCCGTCTCCATGTCTCGCTCGCGAACCTGCTCCTGCGCGAAGGCCGTCCGGAGATGGCGTTTGCAGTCGCGATCCGCGGCCTCACGAACAATCCGAGCAACGGCGTCCTGGCGCCGATCGCGGCGCGAGCAGCGGCGTTCCTTCTTGAAGAGCCGCAGCCCGATCCCGTGCAAGCGGACCTCGCGATCAAGTTCCTTCGCGAGTACCACGAGCAGGCGCCAACCATGGGCGACATCGCCGCGCTCTACGCACGAGGTCTGATCGCAACGAACAAGGACACACAGGCACAAACGCTTATCGAATCGATCCTCGCCCAGGACATGGTTCTATCGCCGGACATCCTGCGAGCTCTTGCAGAAGCAAGCCGCAGAGAGGGTTGGGACTATTCGGAGTCGTTGTACGCCGCGGCAGGTGAGCGATCAGAAGATGATCCGAGCATGCTTCTGGCGATTGCGATGGACGCCGCACAGGCGGGCAACATCAGTGAAGGATCACGCCTCTTTGCAGATGCGATCGAAAACGCCTCGTCTGATGAGGAGAAGCTCGAGTTCGAGCGCCGCCAGGCGCGATATCTCGATGCTGTCGGAAGCCCCGAAGCGCTTCCGAAGTTGCTGGCGCTGGCGGATGATCATCCGGACAATGCGCAGATTCAACTCGAGTTTCTGCGTTCTCGGGCGGCCTGGAATGATGATCCGGGTCTCTCGCGCGCTATTCAACGACTCAAGCGCCTGGCAGGTGAACAGAGCAGTTCGTGGAAAACGTTCGAAGCTCGCCGGCTGCTTACATTCGATCCCACGGAGGAGAACGCAAGCCGCGCAGCTTTGCTGCTGGCGGACATTGTCGCCAGCGATGTGAGCGCTGTCGAAGCTCGAACGCTTGCTGCGGAGGCGTTCCTTCTTCTCGACGATCGATCGGAAGCGATCAAGAATCTGAAAGAAGCCCTGGACGCTGATCGCGATCAGATTCTCATCTATCCGAGACTGATCACACTGCTTCAGGACACCGGACAGGCCAATGAGGCGGAGCGATATCTTCGATTCTTCCTCATTCATGATGAGTTGCCCAGGTCGCTTCAGCGCAGGCGCGCAGAACTTCTCACCGCGCAAGGTATGTGGGATGAAGCGCTCGAGGATCGTCAGAGTCTCGCCGAAGATGGCAATGTCGCGGATCAGTTGGAGCTTGCGAGCTTGCTCACGCGACGTGGCGAACCGGCAGAGGCCGAAGATATTTACACGGAGATTCTGACGGACCCGAATCCGCCGCTCGTCGCGTTGGAGCGCGCCGCAGCGTTCTACGCATTGACCGGACGGGTCGATCTGGGTCGAGAGACTCTGTCGCGAGCGCCAGATGAGCCGCCCGGCGCAAGAACGGTGCTTGTCGCTCGATATCTCGAGTCCGCCGGTCGTCTGAATGACGCCGAGCAGTTCTATCGAGAAGCAGCGACAGAAGTCAGTTCAGGCGCAACGTGGAATGAACTTGCGCGTCACTACATCCGCACGCAGCGTTTTGACGAAGCAAAGGATGCGCTGGATCGAGGATTGGCCGTGGCGCCGGAAGATGAGTCTCTGGAAGGCACTGCCAAGGCGCTTCGACTTGTCAGAGCCGACGGCGTCGATGAGGCCCTGCTCGACGAGATGCTCGATGAACTTGGCGAGGACGCTGTCACCGGTCCGCGTCGAGCGCTGATCGACGCCATGCGCGAGCGTGATCGCGACGAGAACCTGACCGAGTATGTGGAGCGCCTTCGGGAACTGACGGCGGAGTATCCGACGTACTTCCCCATCTGGAGAGCTTTGGTTCACACACTCTTCGACCTCAATCGTACTGATGAAGCAATCGGCGTCGCTCTTGCGGCGACCGAGGCCCTGCCGGTGGATCCGGAGCCTGCTCAGATGGCGACGCAACTTCTGCAACAGGTCGGCGAGCGCGAGCGTGCGCTCAGCCTCGCGCACGAGTGGCGAAGTCGATCGCTTCAGAGCCCGCTGCCGGCGGAGCTTGCGATGGCGCAGCTTGAGTTCGATCTGGGCCGGCCAGCCAATGGCCTTCGCTGGCTCGAACCGAGAGAAGAACTGCTGGTCTCGCTCGCTGATGAACAGCCCACGTGGCTGGAGTTGTACGCGCGTCTCCTTGCCGCAGACGGTCAGACGAAGAAGGCAGATGAGCTGATCTTCGGCCTCGCCGAGCAATCGGAGGAATGGGCGTTTGGTTACCTGCGGGTGCTCGTGGCGCTTCGTGATCGTCCCGCCGAAGCGCGCCAGTGGGTGGATCAGGCGGAGCCGCTGCTGATCGACAATCCGACAGGGCGCTTTGCGCTCGGACAGTGCTGGTATGAGATCGGTCTGCATTCGGGTGAACCGGCGGACTTCGAGAAGGCGATCACCTATCTCGATCCACTGCTTTCCAATCAGCAGCATGCGGCCGGCGCGGCGGCGCTCATGGCGGCGACCGTGGAGCAGGTCGGCGATCTCAAGCGAGCCGAAGAGCTCTACAGGCTGGCCCTGCGTCACACGCCTGAGAATCCGTTCGTGCTGAACAACCTGTCGTATCTGTTGATCAAACAGAACGAGGGATACGAAGAAGCGCTCGAGCTTGCGATGCAGGCGAATGAACTTGCGCCTGAGATGGCGACATTCCTCGATACGCTCGCGACGGCGCAGCTTCGACTCGGTCAGATTGAGGAAGCAGAGGCGACGTATCGGCGTGCGTTGGAGATTGATTCGACGGCGATCGATCACATGCTGGGACTGGCCGAGGCGCTGCTGGCGCAGGCCAGATCCAGTGAGGCGCGTCAATGGCTGGATCGGGCAGAGTCACTCATGGGCGCACGGCCTGATACGGATATCCAGATGCGCCTTCGTGACCTTCGCCAGCGCGTCGCCGTTGCTGAGGAAGGTGATCAATGATCGGCCGCTGGAACGACATGCAAGGAGCACAATCATGAAGGGAGTCATACTCGCCGGCGGCCTGGGGACGCGTCTGCGCCCGCTCACACAGGTGACCAATAAGCATCTGCTGCCGATCTACGACCGGCCGATGATTCACTATCCAATCCAGTGTCTTCTCAATGCCGGTATTGACGAGATCCTGATCGTCACCGGCGGCGAGCATGCCGGAGACTTTCTGAAGCTCCTGGGCAATGGCAAGTCGCTAGGCATCCGTGAACTGCACTACACCTATCAGGAAGGTGAGGGCGGCATCGCCGACGCGCTGAAGCTCGCTGAAGACTTTGCGGACGGAGGCAAGGTTGTCGTCATCCTCGGTGACAACATTATTGAGACCAACATCAAGCGGGCGGCAGGGGAGTTCTTCACACAGAAGTCAGGCGCCAAGATCCTCCTTAAAGAGGTTCACGATCCTGAGCGATTCGGCGTGGCGCGTGTCGAGGGCGAGTCGGTTGTCGAGAGCATCGAAAAGCCGAGTGATCCACCAAGCCGCCTCGCGGTGACGGGCATCTACTTCTATGACAACGATGTCTTCAAGATCGCCAGCACGCTCAAGCCAAGCGATCGCGGCGAGCTTGAGATAACGGACGTAAACAACGCCTACATCGAGCGAGGTGATCTGACGTTTGAAGTTCTCGACGGCTGGTGGACCGACGCCGGAACGTTTGACAGTCTTTATCGGGCGACGCGCCTCGTCGCCGAAGGCGGCGCCAACCAGACAGGGCCTGCAAGCGACCATGAACGCCAGGAGACCGTCAGGACGGCGTAGTCGCTTCTCAGTTCAACGCAGCATCAACACGCGGCTCGCGCGCCACGCGCAAGCCGCGTGTTTCTTTTTGCGCGAATGTGATGCGTCCCATATCCATTGTCTGGCAATGATCGAAGGGCGCACGGATCTTCCGTGCTTTTCGGACTTGCCGGAATAACTGAACATTGACTTGACGTTTCGTTTAGCTCCCGCTGGCCCCCGCTCAGACCTGGGCTATAGCTGTATGTACGTGATGCGGCCTGTGGTCCATGCCTGACCACTCACTCGCGCAGCGTCGCCAGAGGATCATCCTCGAAATGAATGTGTGTCGCCGAATGCTCAAAAGCGTTCGGCATGAATGAGTGAGATGCAGACGGCTTTGAGAAACGCCGTCGACAATGCCCAGAGTCGCCCGAACACATCGATCCGGACTCCGGTTCGATTCGGGAAGAGGAGAGAAAAATGAAGATCCAGCACACCATGGCAGCCGCTGTCGCTATTGCGGCGACAACAGGCGCCTCGTTCGCAGCCACCGCCGCCATCGATGTCCTCGGCGGCGAAGTCAATCTGCGTTCCAATACCGTCGGCCGCGTGTTCTCAACCGCTTCGCCCGTCTTCTCGTCCGCTGATCTGCTCGAGCTTCACGCCGAGCTCAATGGCGACGGCATCACCACGAATAATAAAGTCACGTCGATGCTTATCGACACCGCCGATGGCTCTCTTGCCTGGGCCGTGCTCGTGGACAAGGGTCTTCCCATGGCCATGGGACCGGCGCTTCCCAGTTCGCTTGAGATGAGCACGACCGCCAACGCGACGCACATGGAGTTCATCAATGACTCCGGTTCGGACATCGCGACGGTCATCACACCCGGAAGCTCGCAGACCGCCGTCGGCTTCTTCGACTGGGACGCAGCTCTCGAAGGCGACGGATTCGCATGGGACAATCTGCAGACCGGTGACACCTTCTCGTTCGACTTCTTCAAGGACACCGGCCAGTTCGCGTCCAATATCGACGGCTTCCAGTTCGTCAGCTGGAATGAAGGTCTCGGCAGCTGGGAGATCGTGACGACCGGCAACTTCACGAACACCGGACCCGGCAATCCGCCGCAGTTCTCGTACACAGTCAGAGTCCTCGTTCCGTCGCCGCAGGCTGCACTCCTGGGGCTCGCCGGAATCGGAGGCATCGGAGTCATCCGTCGGCGCAAGCTCGACTGATCGTTTGTTTTAGTTTCGTAGCACCAGGGAATGTAGGGAGAAAGAAAGATGCAGTTTCGAACGGCTCTCACAGCCGCAGCTGTGACTGTCCTCGCTGCGGGCGGCGTATATGCCGGCACCGCATCGGTGGACGGTCTGGGCGGCGAAGTGCTGATGCGATCGGGCATGATTGATGGTGTGTTCAGCACAGCATCCCCGACCTTCAGTTCATCCGATCTTCAGGCGATTCACGCCGATCTCAATGCCGACGGCATTACCACCGATGGCATGGTCACTTCCATGCTCATCGACACGGAGGATGGCTCGCTCGCATGGGCCGTGCTCGTCGATCAGGAAGTTGACGATGCCCTTCGGGGTGGTCCCGACAGCGCGCTCGAGATGAGCACGACGGCGAACTCCACGCACGCCGAGTTCATCAATGACGACGGATCGGACATCAGCACGGTGATCGCGCCGGGCAGCTCCAAGACCGCCGTCGGATTCTTCCGCTGGGACTCGGCCTTCGAAGGCGATGCGTTCGCCTGGGATGGTCTGCTGACCGGCGACTCGTTCTCATTCGACTTCTTCGAGGATACGGATGGCGACCCGCAGGGACCGCGCGGCGGCCTGCCCACCAATATCGACGGGTTCCAGTTCATCTCGTTCAATCAGAACTCGGGTGACTGGGAGGTCGTGGCGATGGGTGATTTCACCACCACGCAGCCCGGCAATCCCCCGCAGTTCTCATATAGCGTGAACGTTCTCGTTCCCGCGCCGCAGGCGGCCCTCATGGGCTTCGCCAGCATCGGCGGCCTCGGAGTCATCCGTCGCCGCAAGCTCTCCTGATCCTCGACGATCGGGCGACATCTCAGTCATACACATTCGCAAAGGCGGTCCCCTCCGGGGATCGTCTTTGTTTTTTGGGCCCTGACGGATCGATTGCTGTTTTCACATCGAAAACCGCCCGGTCGAGTTATCCACCGATCGGTCGATCCGGCGAACAACCCAATTGCGTCCTCTAGCCCATCCGGACGTCCTATAACAGATCCACGGCTGTTTCCTGCCCGCCTGAGTCGATCCGGGTGGTAAAACTCGGGTCGATCTCCCTCGTTCGGGCGGCACAAACTCTTTACAGGACGTCCCTTGCGCGGTAATTTCCTCTTATCGGACAGGACCCGGAATCCGCGAGACCCGCAGCCGGTTTCGTCCGTGTCGCCGTCAGTCGTGAGTGACGGCGTCAAGAGGTGAGAGAAGATGCCAGGGGCCGCATTTCGGTCCCTTGAGAGGTCATGGAGAGACGACCGATATGAAACGGCGACTTGCACAGATCGCTCTGGCGAGCGCACTCGCGCCGGTGACGGCGGCGAGCGCAGCCACAATCCACATTGACGAAATCGGAGGACCAGCGGTCCTTCGGTCCTACAGGGCGGACGGCGTGTTTTCCACGACCTCGCCGATGTTCAGCGACCAGGACATGGTCGAGCTTCACTCGTCGATCAACGCTTCGGGCATTGCGACCGATGAGCGCGTCACGTTCATTCTGATCGAGTCAGACAATGACGGTCTTGCGTTCGTCGGCCTGGTCGACGAGCAGATGGCGATGACGCGCGGGATGGGAACCCATCACGGCGGCGCTGCGGATATGGCCGCGCTGAATGTCTCGACAAACGCAAACACCATGCGTCCTCAGTTCGTCAACGACAACGGCATGGACATCACTTCGGATGTTGTCATTGGCGGACGTCACATCATCGGTGGTGAGTTCAACTGGGACCACACGATGAACGGTGACGGCGTCGCATGGTCGAATCTGATGCACGGCGACGTGCTTCAGTTCGCATTCGAGGCCATCCTGCCGGATACGTTCAACGGGCTGACAATGAACAATCCCTTCCAGTTCCTGTCCTGGACGGGTGACGACTGGGAACTCATCGCCGAGGCGGGCTTCACTGAGGTCGGGCCGGGCAATGACATGCAGTTCGGCTTCACCGGTCGGGTTGTGACCATTCCGATGCCGCTCTCGGCATCGCTGGCAGGCGCGGGTCTGATCGGCCTCTTCGGAGTCCGCCGCCGCAGCCTCCGCTGATCGAACATTCTGAAGAACGACCTACAGCGCCTTCGTCCGTCCGGGCGAGGGCGTTTTCAATGCGCAGCGGCGAGGACGCGACTATACTGCTCGTCGTTGAGCCCTCCGGGGCTGAACATCACATCTGCGGGCGTAACTCAATTGGTAGAGTGTCAGCCTTCCAAGCTGAATGTTGAGGGTTCGAGTCCCTTCGCCCGCTTTCAGACGCGTCTCCCGGGGCCTGGCCGACAGTGAAATCCGGCGACTGAGCGCGGGGGATCTGCCGCATGCCGGACCCACACGATCGCCATCCCGACACGATGTCCCTCCCGGAATCGCTTCCCGAAAGCCCCATGAAGCTGGTGAAGCTCTGGTGTGAGGAAGCCGAACGCCTGGATGTTCAGCCGAACCCCAGCGCGATGAGTCTCGCTGTCGTCGATCCGGATGGATCGCCCTCAGTGCGGATCGTTCTCTGCAAGAAGATCGATCGCGAGAGAGGCAGCTTCGACTTTTATACGAACTACGACAGTCGCAAAGGCAAGGCGCTGACGGCGCATCCATACGCAGGCGTCTGCTTTCATTGGGATGACCTCAATCTTCAGATTCGAGCCGTCGGCCCGGTGACGCGCGTGCCAGATGAAGAATGTGACGCGTACTTCGCGTCTCGGTCGTTGATTTCCCGTGTTGGCGCTGCGGCCAGTCGTCAGAGCCAGCCAATCGCATCTCATGACGACTTCATGCAGCAGGTCGTCGAGAAGGCGACGGACCTGGGTGTGGGTCTGACGGAGCTATGGTCAGGCGCTGCATCTGTAAGCGTGCCGCGGCCCGCGAACTGGGGCGGTTTCCGAATCCACGCCGAGGAAATTGAACTGTGGGTGGGCGGCGACGGCAGGCTGCATGATCGGGCTGTGTGGCAGCGCGCGGTTTCAGTGGCCGATGACACCGGGATCGAATACGGCTCCTGGCGCGCTACCCGTCTTCAGCCGTAGCCTCAGGTTCCGACACGCTCAATCCAATATCCGCAGTGGGGATGATGCGCACTTCGCGCATCGCGGCTCGCTGATTGTCGATCAGGTAGATGTGCTGAGCGGTGTGGTACCGCGGCCGAAGTCGATCTCTGAAAGCCGCGAGCTCCGCATCGAGTCGAAAAGCCTCTTTCAGTGTTCGCTTCCCGAACTGGCCCTGACGAACACATTGAGTGAGCGCTGCAGCGCGCCCACAGCAGAGAACGGCTTCAATGTCAGTCAGAATTGGATCACTGGGAGTCGTGACGACCTTCCATTTCGCAAGATTCGCCTTGAGCAGCTTCACGCCTTCCTGCGGCCGGTCATCACTGATGAGCCAGAAGCCGAGCATGTATTCCCAGTACAGCGCCTGAACTGCAGTCGGGCCGCCAAGCGCCTCTGCTTCTGCGATGATCTCGCGGGTTGATTCGTAGCGCGCATTGGCAAATTTCTGCCTGATGAACTCGTCATCGAGAAACTCTTCGCTGTAGGCATCCTCAAAGACGAGGTAAATAGCCATTGCCTGGGCCGCAAACCCGTCGCGGACGCGTTCGCCATGGTTGAAGATGATGCCTTTCACGCGCCTCGCGGCGTTATGAAGGCGTTTCTCCCAATTCGCGGTTTGCTCTTCCTGAAGACGGGTTTCCAACTTGGCGCGCAGGGTGCGTTCTTTCGCCAGATCAGCGCGCTCTTTCTCAAGAGCCGCTTCTTGCGCTCGCCGTTCGGCCTCCGCAGCGAAGTGATTGGACGTGTAGAGCGCCGCGGCGCCAATGAGCGCCGCCATAACTGCGAGCATGCTGACAGC
>JAULKL010013151.1:0-15508 GCA_032355745.1 Rubia rechingeri
AACTTCAATTCAGTTGCACGTGCACCGGGCGACAACAAAATCCAAGTTTCAACTCTCAAAGCATTCGCCTTCGTAATCATAATTCTCAAGCTCCATTATTTCGCAGTCGGATGCACTTGGGCATAAGATGCTTTTGTTTAAGAGCTTGACAAGATTTCGATCACGGATCTAAGCGTGGGGATTTGTATAAACTAAACAGCACAACGCGTGCTGAAGACAGCAGCTGCGAAGTCAGCACGTCAGATTATAGGCATTAGGCATTGAAACTTAGCTCTTTCGATTGGAAGGTGAAGATAAGAACTTTATCCTGCCTCATAGATACCAACTTTCGGATCGCTTTCCAAATTCTATATAATGTTACACTTGATAAAGGGTTCGATTTTCGTGAAACTGCGACTGAATGTGTCTAAACTGAAATTACCGTTCTACCATTAACAAAAATAGCACTCTATAAACTAATATTTTAAATTTGACATTTATTAAAGATATTCAATATCTGATGTCTGAGTTTTATAAAATTAAATTACTTATTACCTGATACTTTTGGTCAATGCCTAAGTAGCAAAAGGACAAATAATATATTCAAGTAATGTGAAAAATTAGCACGTCATTATGCTGCACTTTGATTCAAATTAATTGCGAATTTATTAAGCCAAATGATGCATACAAATGTGTGTGAGATTTCCACATCTGAACGCAGCAACCTTAGCTTCCTTCCAGTTGCACGTGCACCACCAGCACTGCCAACTACAAAAGCCAAGTTTCGAAGCATTCACCTTAATAATCGTATTCATAATTGTCTAGACTCATCATTTCGCAGTCAGTTGCTTTTGGGCATCCAAGGCGCCTTTTGTTAAAGGCACTTCACCAGATTTCGATCACGTATCAATGGCAAACCTCGTTGGAGACAAATAACACAACGCGTGCTTGAGGAGATGCACCTGCAACATGGCATTAGCCTTGTGTAGCCCTAGTTAAAAGTTTGGATTACCATTCTAAACTCATTCGAGATTTTTTCATCAGGAAGTTGAAAACAAAATCAGGGTTACTCAGAAGTGGCAACCGAAAACTACAGGTAGTGTACTGTAGAGGAGAAATCAGAAGGTGGAGATATGGAAAAAAAGTGCAGGCTGGTGGAGAATGAACTACAATTGGTAGTACCAGAGAGAAGCAAATCAGGCAGGATGGGAAAACTGGGAGTAGCAGTTTGGGTGGCAAGGCTGTAGCATGTGGAGAAACTGGTACCTCTGGAAGGATTGAAGTAGAGCCCCTGTCAAGGGGTAATCATGGGTTTATCATGGAACTTTAGGGGGCTTAATAAAGCAGCAGAAAAAGATTTAGATTAGCTCCCGTCTCAAAGGAATGAATGTTATGCTTGCTGTGTTTTTGGAAACAATGGTTAAAGAAGAAAATGCAAAAAAAATTAGGAGGATTTTTTAGGACAGGTGGGAATTCATTGACATTTATGAGAAACATCCTTATGGCAGAGTTCGGGTTTTATGGGATAAAGACATGATTGAGGTTTTGAAAATATGTGCAACTGACCAAATGATTCAGTGCTTGGTGAAAAAGGGGGATGGTACAGTTATGTTCTGGATTACAACCATATATACTGGTTATCAGTTGAGTCAAAGAAGGAAATTTTGGAAGAGTATAGAAGTGTCTCAAAATCAGGTCCAGGGCCTGTGGATCTTGATAGGTGACTATAACAATGTTCTCAAAATAGTAGACAGGATCCGAGGAAGTGAAGTTCACCCTACTGAATTTACTGATTTGGAGAATATGATGAATCTGACAGGGCTGAGTGAAGTTGAAACTATGGGGAATTATTATACATGGTAGAATCGCCATGTAGATGGGGTGATATTCAATAATATAC
Source organism: Rubia rechingeri (assembly GCA_032355745.1). NCBI lineage: Eukaryota > Viridiplantae > Streptophyta > Magnoliopsida > Gentianales > Rubiaceae > Rubia > Rubia rechingeri. The sequence continues at coordinate 1,880 of JAULKL010013151.1, forward strand.
AGAGCACTGGAGAACTGTGAATGGTTTTGTAAGTTCCCTGATGTGGTTGTGGAAGTATTAGAGCCTGGGATATCATACCATGCATTGCTCTGTGTGAAGGTGGGGGGTGATATGAGGATAAAACATAAACAATTCAAGTTTGTGAATTGCTTATTAGAGCAGAATGAGGTCAGGAAAACTATTGAAGAAAGCTGGTGTAAAGCATTAAAGGTCAGGTCAATGTTCAGAACGTGGAGGAAATTGCTGAGATTGCAGGAGGACTTATGGAAATTTACAAAGCAGATTAGAGGCACGAAAGCCAAATTAGATCAAGCCAAGGAGAAGTTGAGACTATCACAGACATATCTGATCAATAACAGATGGGAGAAGGAAAATATTGAAAAGTTGATTGAATGTATAAAAGAAGTTCAGAAATAGTGTGATATCGATAAGAAAATAGCCAAACAGAAGTCGAAGGCTGAATTGTCGAGACTTGGGGATGGGAACAATGCATACTTTCATGCGTATGCCAGGGTAAAAACAAACTGCACCAATCCAATCTAAGAGAGAACTAAGGATGGGTGACCCCCTATCCCCCTCTACTCTTTGTTTTGGTGATGGAATACATGACAAGATGTTTACAGGGGGCTGAGAGGAAGGCTAGATTTAATTTTCACCCTAAATGTGATGCACTGAGGATTACTAATCTGTCATTATCTGATGATGTGCTTATCTTCTCCAGGGCTAAGGAAAAATCATAGAATATACTTATGAATGCTTATAGTAAATTTGAGAAATCAAATAGGTTGAAAGTGAGTAAAAACAAATGTAGAGTGTACTTTGGGGCAGTGGCAGATAATCAGAAGAACAAAATCTTGGGGATCACTAGGTTTAATGAAGGAGTGCTGCCATTTAGTTACTTAGGGGTTTCTTTGGCTGGAAGGAAACTGACCATAAAAATGTGCCAACCTTTGGTGATTTAGATTGTCTCTAGAATAAAACACTGGAGTGCAAAGCTTTTGTCTTATGCTGGTAGATTACAACTCATCAAGAGTGTCATTTTTGAAGTTACAAATTATTTGATACAGTTTTTCCTTCTGCTAAAAGCTGTCTTAAAGCATATTGAACCCATATGCTGGTCCTATTTATGGAGTGGTGGAGTTACCAGGAAAGAACCAATATTATGGGAAAAGGTTTATGATCCTCAAAAATCTGGCTGCCTCAATGTTATTTAATTAGCTAAATGGAATTTAGCTAGTACCAGTAAGATATTGTGGAATTTATGTAAGAAAACCGATAATCTGTGGATAAAATGAGTGCATACTTATTATATAAAAGGCAGGGAGGTTGTTGAGTATCAGTTCCCAGGTAGTTGTTCATGGATTTTTAGAATTCTAGGGAAATGCAGTAAACTGGTACATAATGTGCAGGCTTGGAGAAAGCAGAAAGAAGCTATGAAGTTCAGCATATAGAGTGTGTATGATGAGTTAAAAAGGAGCAGCCTAGATGCAGTCGGGGGAGCTTATTTTATTGGAATTTTGCTAGACCTAGAGAAAAATTTACAATGTGGATGGCTTGCCATCATAGGCTACGAACAAGGGACAGACTGTGTAAATTTGGTATGCATGTGGAACAAGGCAGTCTGATGTGTGATGCAGATGAATCAAATCTGCATTTGTTATTTGGATGTACAAAATCCAAATTGATTTGTCATGAAGTACTGAAATGGCTGAGCAGAAGCAGGCCAGTGGGAGAATGGGATTCTCAACTAGTGTGGTTGGAACAACAATGTAAGAAGAAGGGTTGTAGAACACAAATGTTGAAGTCTGCAGCTGCAGAGACAATTTACAGTTTGTGGTAACTAAGAAATGACTTATATTTCAACGAAAAACCGAAGAAATTTGATGTGCTGAAGTAGAGTTTTGAGAGTTTGGTGTATAGATGTTGGAGTATTCCAAAGTTGAGGAAACACTGTGCTAATCTTATGTTTTTGGCTGATTAGTGTAGGAAGGATGTAAAGAAGAGGTGTTGTACAGTTTTTTGATGAAATGAAAGTATTTTCGTTCCAAAAAAACGATCTAGGTACCACACCACTACAAACATGTCATCCATTTGGTGAAACACAAAATACATATCTCTAGAAGTAGATATTCACATCAAAGAAATGATGAAAATTAAACATTTCATGTTATTTCCATATCTAATAACCAACATTAGCAAGCTTCCATGTGTGGTTCACCCAATACGCTTGTAGAAATTACATCTTTAATGTAACAATACAACCCTACATGTGTGGTTCACAATCTAAATGGAAATAGATGAAATATCTATCACATAGCAATACTAAACACTCACATAATAATTAATCCCAATAGTTGTATCATTTAAAACATGATCTTGTCAAGTTAGAAAGATTGAACCTTACCACAATTTTGATTCATCGATTCCCCTCCCACGAGGATGTATTCCTTTTCCCTTTAATTATCCATTTGGAATCTTCGAGGGTGGTGGATTTGGGTATTTTTGGTGCTTGATTTTTTGGAGGAGAAAGGAAACGGGGATGATGATATTTGGTTCTTTCTGGGGGGGATGCCATTTTTGGCAGTAAATGGTTTTTGAAAGGTTTTTGGGTTTTTTTCCTAAGTATGGCACAAAATGTTATTCTCCTACCAGAGCTATGCCATCGTACGCCTTATGTGACATGTCGGTCGTTAGGATTTTAGGTCTATTCGTGGGTGAAAACTGGCCCCAACGTCGCAAGAATGACAACCAATGCTCTGGTTTCAAGATGTATCTCGTGATGTCGGTAATGCCAGCTGTTGAGTGGCACACAATGGGCTTGCGTATGGACCAAATGGTCCATTCCATATGAATGTACAACGTCACTAACACTTTGACCTATAGTTGATAAGCTAGAGGACAGACGTGACGTCGCATACTAGGGTTTGTATCAGCTTTTATTAACCTATTTCATTGCTTAAAATATTTGATCTATTAGTTACATAGGGTTTCTATCTTAAGACAACTAATAGTCAACATTAATACATGTGCAATGGTTCAAACATTACACTTTTTACGGTTAAGATTGATGAAGTCCACTAATAGTCGATGTCATTTCTACCAATTATGTATGGTTTTCCTTTCAAGCTCATGAATAGTCAGCCCTATCACACGAGTAAGGGTTCGAACATTACCCATCACAGTGGTTAATATTGTTGAATGCTAGACATAGCGAAACACATTTGAGGCCAAAATATACCTGCTCTAACAATTACATATGGTTTTCATTATGAACACACAGATAGTCAACCTTATTGCACGATTGAGGGTTTTATAACTACCATTTTGACTTTTAAGACTGTTAAATTCCAATGATATCCGATGTCATTCCATGCCAAAAGATATAAGTTACAACATTTACATTAGCTTTTTCCTTTCAATCGTATAAACAGTCAACCCTGTCACACGATTAAGGGTTCAAACATTACCCATCGCAGCAGTTATGCTTGTTCAATGCCATATATAGCCGATCTCATGCGAGACCAAAATATACCTGACCAGACAATTACATAGGGTTTCATTTGGAACCCACAGATAGTCAACCTGATTAAACGAGTGAGGGTTTCCCAATTACTATTTTGTAGGTTAAGATTGATGAAGTCCAATCATAGCCTATGTAATTCATGCCAAAAGATATCAGTTACAACATTTATATATATAGGGATTTTCTTTTAAGCCCGTGAATAGTCAAACCTATCGGATGATCTAGTAAGGGTTTAAACATTACCCATCACACTGGTTATGCTCGTTGAATGACAAACATAGCTGATCTCATTCGGGGCCAAAATTTACCTGATGTAAGAATTACATATGGTTTTCATTATGAACCCATGGATAGTCAACCTTATTATACAAGTGAGGGTTGGACAATTAGCCGTCCGACGGCTAAGATTGATGAAATCCAATCATAGCCGATGTCATTAGGGGCCAAAAGATACCATCTATAACAACTACAGGGGGTTTACATTATAAACCCACTAAGGATTTATGAAGACCAGACGTAGCCATTGATACTTTTCAGTTATACCAAAACTTTTATTATTTATTGTACAACGGAAAAAAAATTTAAAATTAATTCAGACATTAATTAGCTTGGGATCGTATATTTATTGCTTTTGGGCTTATTGGCCCACAAACCATTTTTGCGACGTCGTTAAGATGTCAGACCATTATCGGTGAGGATAACATATAGGTGCGACATCAGATATCGTGGTTTCAATTCGCCATTGACAAAGCCCAAATTGTTTTTAAAATTGGGCCCGCTCTCCTTTTTGGCCCAATTTTCATAACCTGCAAGATAGCTAATTTTTCGGTCGTTGTTCAGCTTCGTCGATTGTATTTTCGACCTTGGAATGTGTCGATTCGAGTCACTCTGGTCCAGGCTCGCATATAATTTTTTTTGGCACTAGTTATTACTTTGGGCCAAAAGTATGAATTGCAACGTCGCATTTCATTTGTTTTTTATGTCATTCTATGCGACATATATTGCAACGTTTAATGTATATGTTAAACGACACCTTTTTCATGCGAGTATATAAAGAGCCCGGCCCAGAACCCAATCGCATTCCCAACCATGACATTGCACCCAAAGCTTATCATCTAAAAAATGGTCAAAAAATCATTTAATCCCAACCCATAACCACCATCAATTTTTTATATAGCCGTAAAACCGATATTCAATTCAAGTTCAACATTGCCCGACCTAGCGGTTTTGGTTAAAACGGGAAGAGAAGAAAACCCTACAAAGGTAAGAATTTCCAAAAAATTGAATGATACTTTTGGTGCTTTGAGGGACTTCTTAAGTTGCTGATATGATGATTTTACTACAATGACAGTGAATGAGGTGTTTCATTTCGTTGTGTTATTAGGTTTTATGTTTATAATATTCTTTTGGGTTTTCCTTAGAAATTTAGGGCTACAATCAATGTTAGGGCATTGTAATGGCCAATACTTGCTAGTTTATATTGGTATAGGACCTATTCATGTTGTTGTGCTATTTTGCTTGAGGTTGTAGGTATTGCTGGACCTATCATGTACTGCTTGCACACTATTTTGGCTAGGTCGACTGGCCTTGCGATGTCGCACATTCATACACTTGAATGTGATACTTCGCACAATGCACATCATTCTAGCCGACATGTTTAGGACTAGCATGTGAGATCTGTCAGAACCCATAACCTTCATCACATTCTGGATTCTTTCGTTAAGTATTCTTCATTCTCTTGTTTATCAGATGGCTCCAGTTAAGAAAATAGAAAAGAGGGCAAGAGGCAACACCACGGGAGCAGGTCTCTCACTAGGCAAAGACCACAGATGCCCCTCCATCACCAACAAATGATAGACGCTTCATCGATAACGAGTCCGTGAAGCGTTTCAAAATTCTTCGGGGCCGGTGAATAAAGAAGGCCTGGGCGATGAGTGTCGAGGATGTGGAGCGACTCCATTTGGATGTTTTCCTCGAACCTTTCAAAATGCCAGGAATGGAGGGTTTGATTTTCCTAGACAAGCCAACATATGAAAGGGTGGTGAGGGAGTTCTATGCCAATTTCACTCAGCTCAATATGAATAACTACCAAACTAGAGTGAACGGTGTGGATGTGCGTCTGACTAGGGAGTTGATCAATGAGGCCACTAGGTGCTCAATTGATGGAGAGAATCTGCCGACAGTTGAGCCACTATAGCTGTACTTCCCGGACACTTCGTCTTCGAGGGCCAACGAGGAGGGTTCATCTGGGGCCCTTGAACCCAACTGCATGGTTGAGAAATATTTCAAGATTGCAGTGGGTAACAACCTCATAAAGCTGATGGAGATCAAGATTGATGTCCTGGAACTGGAGGAGAGGATGATGTACAATCATCGTACAAATACTAATCCCGGATGGATATCCATCGGAGTGCAAAATCTACGGGGCAGTCCCATACTACAATATTGTGTAGAAGAAGGTAGTTGACCCCGGGTACACCATCATCCAGGAGATGCACACAATTACCTTGCCCCCAAGATTTGGATCCTCCCCTATAGCAACGTGATCACTGCCCTTTTGGAGATACATTGCGTTCCTATCAGATCTAAGGTGAAGATCCAACCAAAGTATTACGATGGGAACTACTTCAGCTAGAAGCACTGGCATTGGGAGGTAGGGAGGTGGATTGATCTCAACGTCCTGAAGGGCAATCTTAATGTGCCTATCAAGCCCGGGCCCGAGGCTACTCCATCGACCATGATAGCAGGGCATCCAGCCCGCTCCACTCTTGCCCCACATTCTAGTATGAAAGTTATCCTGATTTTTGGTAATTCTAAATGTTTAATATTTAAATTTCATAATTTAGAAGTAATTTAACCTAATTTTTTCAAACAAGACTGAAACGTAGCGCCTGGGCCATGCTCTTGAAGGACCTATCTGAGACTAAGACCATGACACAACACATTTTGGTGTGCCGGATGATGGCAAAAATGGTGGAGCAAAGGGCTATGTTTGTTGGTGCGACCAGTGCATCTCAAGTACACCCCCGAATGGCTACACATGAGCATCATCCATATCCCGTTGAGGAGGAGAAGGTTGAGGATGATGATGATGTGATGAAAACCTCAGACGATGAAACTGAGTCAGCAGTAGCACTTCCGGGTCTTCCCGCAAAGAGTCCGAGGCTAAATCACAAGACTATGGGAGTAGTTCATCGGATGAAGATCTCCTTCCACCGAAGTAACTCGAGTGATTGCCATGTCTGTTATTGATTATTTCTTCTTAGGATTGTATTTGGATGTTGTGTATTTTGTGAAAATTTTGATTTATTAGGGATGTTTTGTGGATTCTATGGTACGATTTATTGTTTTGGATTTCATGGATTTTACCTTATCAATTTGAGTTGCAATTTTTTTTTGGTTTTTGGGAACTTGCTTTGAGACCTTTAGATGGTACATTCCTAATCCTGGATAAATTGGTTAAGAGGTGATGATTTCATAGGCATCTTAGAAATCTGCGACGTCGCACATCATTTGAATATATTGTTTTGGTTAGTCTGATAGGTTACCAACTAACAAGTGACATTGCATTAATTATTTGATTTAAGCGGATTTAGGCACTGGTTTAGACCAAGAGGCTGGTGCGACATTGCAGACTATACTTGTTCTTACCGAATTCTCGATTGATTGTATGTGCGATGTCGTCAACTATGTTTTACATTCATTCCATTTATTTTTTGAGGCCTCGAGTGGTATGTGCAACATCGCCGTCATCTTGTCGTAATATCCAAGTTGTCAAATGAGATGATGTGCAACATCAGTTTATATGTTTCCCTCCCCAATCATTACTTAATTTTCAAGATATAATGGAAAGACGATTGATTTACCAATTAAATTATAACACGAAACAACCCATAATCATTCAACAAGGTAAGTTATAATGATGTCTACACCCATCTGTGTCTTCTTTTTCCACTTCTTTGATTTGGGGCGCCTCTTAATCCACACGCCTTCTTCGTGGTCTCTCCTCAATGCTTACCTCACAACAGATATATCATCCTGACAACATTAGTGGTGTTGGGTAGAGTGTGTTCAATAATGTCAGACAGTGAAGATGCACTAACCTCTCTCACAAATTGACTTTTCCCTTGAATGACCACTGATTTACTAGAATCACAAGGATCAACTACATAAAACACCTGTGTGGTTTGTGACAAAAGGATATAAGGATAGCTAGTAAAACATGTCCTGCTCAAATAGACGACCGTAAAACCTAGCTCGTCCATCAATACACCGCCATTGTTATCAACCCATTTGAATTTGAAAAGTGGGATCCTAAAAGTTGTGTAGACGACTTCCCATATTTCCTCAATCATGCCATAGTAAGACATATTCCCATAGATGAGATATTTATCCTTCTCTATGCTTATATACAATGCCTCCACAAATAGGCTAACGCCACTATTTTGTGTAGCGGTGTGTGTCCCATCCACTGGTTGAGAAGGTAAAACCATTCATGTCATAGTTCGTAGAAGAAATCACACTTGCAGAAGGCATGAAGGCTAACCAATCCAAGGTCTCGCCATGAATATCTCCAGCTACAGTTGAGTGTAACCAGTCGATGAAAGTGCGATTGTGTTCCGCAAGTACTAGCTTCTCCGACCAACATGGGTGCAACTCTTTGATAATTTCCATGTGCATATCCACGAATGGGCGAACCAAATCTGATTTTTGTAGATCATATAAGTGTGCTTTTGTCCACTTGTTAGGGGATAATACCCTACTTGTTTCTTTTCACAAACCTTTACCACCCACTTTGTCGGCATGCCGTCATTTTGGTAGCCTAATCGACTCTTCATTCTTCATGAATTCAGTGTAGTATTCTATGGCCTCCTCAGTCACAAACCTCTACACAATATTGGCATCCAGGTGATATTGTTTTATCAAACAACCCTTGAATATCTTCATATACCTCTCGATGAATACATATATCGAAGATAAACATTACCAATATGAATATCTCCCATACATCATGAATCAAAAAGTGTACCATGGTGTCAAAGAATGATAGGGGGAAATACATCTCCAACTCGTACAACACGATAACTATTTCCTACTGTAGCTCCTTCAATTTATGACGCCTAATCTCTTTACAACAAATTGCCTTAAAGAATTGACACAACCAGGTAATGCACTTTCTAAAGTGAGTTGGAAAGATGGATTTGATTGCAGCTGGAAAAAATTCTTGAATCAAACAATGTGAATCTTGCAATTTCATACTCCTCAATCTCAATCTCTCATCGGATACTAGATTGCTTACACGAGAAGGGTAGGGGCATCGATAGCTTTCAAGCTAGAACATATCAAGTCTTTATCAACTTTTGAAAGTGTGTAACAAGCAGGGGGAAAGTAAGTCTTCGATCCCCGCACCTCGGGGGACAAATCAGTTCTAATTCCCATTTCAACCATATCACTCATTGACTTGAATCCATTCTTTGTCTTACCCGGGATATTCATCAAAGTGCCAACCAAACTATTACATACATATTTTTTAATATGCATCACGTCCAAACAGTGTTGGATATTAATGATCTCCCAATACAGTTGTTCAAAATAAAATGGAACGTTTCTTCCAACTACCGAAAACCTTAGATATCCTCTTCCTCTTGCCAAAGTTATTACAAAAATCACGTAGCATGTACGAGATTGATGCATCTGTTAACAAGGGAGGAGGGGGCACCAATTCTATCATACCATTGAATTCAGCATGCTGATACCTCCATCGATGAGTTGTCAGAAGCCACCTCCGGTGCCAAAGGTGTTTGGAAAATTAATCCTCTTACGCAGAATCTAGTTAACAAAAAGAAAATCGAAGAAAGAAAAAACACTGATTTAACGAGGTTCACAAATATTTGTCTACCACCACGAACAGACTCAATTTTTTTACCAAAATGGGTTCGCAGAATACAGACTCAGAAGGTGAATTTTTAGACCAAAACAGATGTCTTCCAACTCACGCCTATCAACTCTAACTATCCTTCTATTTATAGAGTTCAAGTGCAACTCTAGAATATTCTTAATCATGTAGCTAACTCTTGGGATTCCCAAAGATGAACCATCCGAAGAGATTCCCATACATGAACCCAAAAGTGTTCAGCTCTTATTAGTTATTCTTTTGCAATAAGAAGAGAAAAGCCCAACAATTCCCCTCTCGATTCAAAATATGAAACTGAATAAGAGTCAGATGTCGATATAAGAATATTACAGATGCACAAAAATTATGCCAGATGTACAGATGTACGGTGGTTCTGGCAGATGTACCAGACAGCTACAAATGCACGGGAGAGATGCCAAAGAGACGTACTAGAAGTACATCCAACCAGGAAAGGATTTATAAAACAGAATAAGCTCAACCTCGAAAGAACTTGTTAGCAGAACAGACTTTCAAACCCCCAATAGATGCAACAACTACAGAACCTCCACTACATCCTCCTCTTCAATATTTGTACTAGTTTCCAGTACAAAAGTATAACCCATTTCCAGATTGCATCTTCTTTGGATATTCATCTTTCAAATGCCCCCTCTATTTGCAGTAATTGCAGATATAATCAGGTTTAGGACCCCTGAAAGTTTTTCTCATGTTACCAGAATTTCTACGTACCTTACCTCCATTAACAACAAATGTAGAGGACTTACTATCTGCATTAGTACCAGTTGCCTTATGATGCATCTCATTGGTGTGAAGAGATGATCTAACCTGTTCCAGAGTTAAAGTCTCTTTACCAACCACAATTGAGTGAATAAAATTATCACATGACAATGGTAAATAAACTAACAGAACTAAAGAAGCATCCTCATCATCAATTTTAACCTCAAGATTATGCAACTCCACTAAAATTGAGTTTAACTAATCAAGATGATTCATGAGATGTGTATGTTCTTAAATACACAGACCGAATAAACGTTGCTTCAGAAGCAACTTTCTGGTCAAAGACGTCTTCAGATACAGGCTTTTAAGCTTTGTCCACATACCAACAGCGGTTGTTTCACTTGCGACCTCGACGATAACATAATCCACCAGACACAACAGAATTGTCGAATGAGCCTTCTCTTCCAGAGCCTCCATGTCAGTATCCTCAACTAGTTTTTTAGATGTTTCACCCTTCTCTATTTTCTTGGATTCCGCCATAGCTAGTAGAGTCCACAAAGCTTACTAGTTAGTAAAACACACATCTTTATTTTTCACAAACTGAAGTTATTTCTTCCTGTAAACCTGTCAATCTTCGTATACATTTTTTTTGAACCAGCCAAAAAAATAATCTCACAGAAATATTAAAATTATTACCAAAAGACAAAGAAGCAGTAAATAACCAAGCAGACCACTAATAAAAAAATCAGATTTGCCAGTTCCGAAATTCTTCACGAACAAAACACTGCCACCAAATTAATTTACATGCTACAGACCACTAAAGTATTGGTTCAGTGTACCAAAAAATGAAAGGTACGTTGCCACATAGACTAAATAGATATTCAATAAGATTACCAAATTACTTAGCAATGCAAACCAAACCCTGCACACCACTAATGCTAAATGTTTCTGCTTCTTATCGGACCCATGCAAAACCACCACAATTTCTATTATTTTATCTTGAACGGAAGCTAAAGAACCACCATATCTAATACCACTTGTTGGGAAAATTAATCCCTTTTGCGCATAATTTAGATAATAAAAGGAAAGCGAAAAGAACGGAACACAGATTTAATGCGGTTCACCAAAATTTGGCTACCTCCATGAACAGACTCAGATTTTATTAGAATACAGACTCAGAGGCTGAATTTTTATACCAGAACTTATGTCTTCCAACTCACGCCTAACAACTCCAACTATATCTTTATTTCTAGAGTTCAAGTGCAACTCTAGAATATGCTTAATCATGTACCTAACTCTTGGGATTCCCAAAGATGAACCATCCCAAGAGATGTCCATACATGAACCTAAAAGTCGTCAACTTTTATTAATTATTCTTTTGACCTTACTCTCTCTCTTGATTGACTCTGACATCTTTCTTCCACCCCTTTTCCCTTCTGTAATGGCTCTCCAACGGTCACCAGCCGAAAATGCTGGAATAGCGGATCCACCGCCGTGGCTGAACACCACCACACAACGGAATTCCTCTGCGAACAAACTGAAGCAACAACTTCCGACATACGACCCAATCGAGATCCATCCACATTAAAATTACAAGGCAGAGGTCGCAATGTTGTATCCGGAAGATGAGATTGATCAATTGGCAACTCCCTTCTCAAAATCATTGATCAGCAAATTCAGCAGGGGAAGGCCTACCATTGAGTTTATTCGAAAGCAATTCCAGACGATCGGATTCAAAGGAGAAGCTCAAATCGCGGCCATGGATAGTCGCCATGTTTGAATCACTTTCGACCTAGATGAAGACTACCATAGATGTTGGCTGAAGAGAACCTGGTCGCTGGGAGGATATATAATGAGGGTTCTCAAATGGACCAAGCATTTCGATTATGATGAGGAATCATCCCTAGCACCAGTGTGGCTCACGGTTGAGTTTCCTACGGTACACTTTTTTCACCCTGCTGTTTTAAATCATATCGGCAAAGCTCTAGGTGAACTACTCTTCACAGATACCCCCACAAAAAACTTAACCAGACCTTCTACGATTAGGATGTGTGTAGAAATGGATGTATGCAAACCTAGAACACACAAGATTAGATTAGGTTCTATTGCTTGCAATAAAGCATACAATATCTTCTATAAGGATTTTCCATACTATTGTAAGAATTGTTACAAGTTAGGTCATGCTGAGGATAAGTGCAGATTGAATAACCTCACTGATGATGTTTCTAATGGTCCTAAAATGCCCACTCATATTGTTGAAACTCAGACAAAGTCAAAACTTCTGCCTAAGGTGACTGTCCCTAACCATAAACCTACTAGATTGGAGATCAGGACAAAAAATAGGTCAGTGGCTAGGATAGACAATAAGCTAGAGACCAGGACAGAATCTAAAAAATAGGAAGTCAAGTGGAATAAAATTAAAACAAAAATGGTTGGATCAACTGAGGATAAAGGATTATCACCTATTCAAATCGAGGACTCCCCCAAACACTGGACTGCTTCTAAACAGATAAATAGTCTTGACATTCCACCACTGAGAAATAGTTATGTTTCTGACATTCCTGCTATGATCACTAGTCCACTGGACAATACTCTTGCATCGGATTCTATACTCATCCCAACTCAACTGGAAGAAAAAGATGATTCTGTCCTAGAACCCCTTTCCCCCACAGTTATTTCAAACAAGTTTGACATTCTCCAAGAGGATCCAGATGTAGAAATAGATGAAGATCCATAGGAGGATATTAATGGAGATGCTATTATCCAACAACATCACAGAATTAAAAATGATGAAGACTCAAGTTATAATGAGGATCACCAGGATAGCAGAGATGACTCTAAGGGTTACAAGACTGCTCCTTCATCTCCAACAAGAAGGCTTATCTCCCCATCTTTCAATGATGATACTTTATGCTCCAAACTCAGAGACACACAGGATTCTCTAAACTTAAACCCTTCTCATTTGATATGGAATACTAATAGATCTCCTATTAACAATCTATCATCTTCATTGCAGATTGATATTCCTGACAATGATAACCCTGGGAATACAAGTCCAGTAGTTATCAAGCCTTCTTGTAATGAAGAGGAGATTGATTCCCTGGTGAATATAGTTGACCAGAATGTGACATCAAGCACGAACCTGGAGTATGCTGAGAACTACCCTTTACTGTCTACTAAACCAAAATGTAGTACCAGGTTAGTAATTAAAAATTGCCTTAAAAATCGTAAAAATGCATGCTAATTATGTTTTGGAATGTTAGAGGAATAGGAACCTCAGAAAGAGACTTAAAAGATTGTCATATAAGCACAAAATTTATTTGTTAGCTGTCATTGATCCAAAAGTAAGTATGGAAAGTAGGCTACTATATCAAAAGATATTATGCTTTAGAAACACTTTTCTTACCAACCATAATCAGATTTGGATTTTCTATTCACAAAGAATACAAGTTCAATTGATATCAGAGCATGATTTCTT
>JAULKL010015213.1:0-15443 GCA_032355745.1 Rubia rechingeri
GTGTGCACTCCACACCACCAAACTTGTTTTAACGTCCCGAGTTCACAACTACTCGAATCCAATTATACTTAAATAGCCTTGTGTTTCATAAAACACCAACAGAACTTCCACTTGTCGTCAAAGTTGAGACGACGTTGTTTGTGCTGGAACTGGGGCTTGTCATAAATCCGGCTTGCTTTGTCCTCTGGAATTACACCCGTCTTCTTCAACATTGCAGTTATCAAACCACCATAAGGGATATCTTTCTTCTTAGTCTGCGTGGCTTTAAACAAAAATGAGATGATGGTGAAGCTGGGGTTTATCTTGACCCCCTCCACGACATAGTAAAGCAGCATGAGATTAGCAATAGTTGGCTGGCAAGTGTGGCCACCCGTGGGAAACACATTAAGATATATCCACTCATACACGAGACGCTGCTCTGTGGTCAACTCACCAATATCATAACTCTCGGCTTTCCCCGCATCACTTCCTACCATCTTAAAATATTTCCTAGCCATAGTAATAGGATATAGTGGGGTAGCCTCGCTCACGCCCAACCAAACACGGGTGTGATAAATTTCTAGAGGACCGTTGGGATCATCAGCCATTGTTTTTCCATTAACTTGAGTCACATCCCGGTTGTTGCTACCTTGACTCAAATTTGCATAGAATTGAACAACCCCATCCATATGAACCGGCTCATCCATACATAGTAATTTCTCTAAATGTTGGGTCTCGAAATGAGCAAGCAAATAATTGAGTCTTAATGCATCAATGTCCGACGCTAGAATTACCATAGAATCAATTACCTTTCTCTTCTAGAAATTGACGTACCTTTTGTCGGCCTTCTATTTTCAGAATTTTAGGGATTGGGAAACATTCGAGATTGGACGATGTCTCTGATCGGTTGCCTTTAACCTAGGACCTGTGCTGTTGCAACTCATTGTCAATTAATAAAGAGATTGTAGGTTTTTCAAATTTTTGGAATGTAGGGTTTTGAAAATCTAAGAGTGTGAACTCGATGGTTTGATTGAGGAGTTTTAAATCTGCCCGATTTTCATTTTTTATATGGAAAAGGATTTCCATGCTCGGAAACTCTTCTTGTCTTTATTACAAAAGGAACGATGAAATCCGAGCTTGGAAACAGTTATCTTACCTATTTTCGAGTTAAGAAACTACATTAATCTTGAAATAAAAAACAAGAAAGGGTTTTTCAAATGGGCATTTACTATCGATTTGAAAAAACCGTGACTTCCCCACCTTTTCCCTCTCCCAAAAACCACCCAAACCCTTCACATAGTTTTATTTCATCTCCCCTCCAACATTACATGTTTGGATGATTTGAGGCAAGCCCTTCAACCTATGACATATTCATGGCCTTCTTTTTAAGTTGTACATGTCTGAGGCATTGATTTCAAAGGGTCTCTATTAATTGTGAAGAAAAAGGAAAAGTTAACAAAGATGGCCATTGGCTTAGAAGAAAGTAATCGGATTACTTCGAAGATTTAAACAACAATGAAATGGTACCTTGCACTCCATCCATAGGGCAGCTTTGTATTTTTTTTGGCACATCGTGCCAATTATCGTAACGGATGTCTACCCGAGTGCGACAAACTTTCCCAACCCAACTTGACCACTTAGCACGGTCTTCTGATAAACATCGGCCCGTTGCGTTGGAAATCAATGGGGTAAATTCTTTCCTAGCCATTCTCCTTTCTAGTGTTCGACAATGTTTCTTCACAATTTCCCCCTCTACGGACCCCTCCCCCTACCCTTCTTCGTCATCCTCATCAATCATTTTTCAGTATTTCCATCATTCGAATGTAATACATCATCTCGACCCCTTTTCCTTGACATTGGACAACGACAAACCCATTCAATTCAACATATGTCAATCTATATTTTTCCAATTTCTGCAAACCGTACATGTAAAAGGAAAAAAAAGAGCAATTACTCAACATTATGCGACATTTGGAATAAAAGGGTACCATACAAGATGTTCTCCCATTAGAAAATGAAACAACATTGTAGAACATCAATATGAACACAAAATAATGGATGTGTGGAGAGACAATGACATGTAGCGATTCAAATTGATTTAACAACACACATTTTGGTCGGGTGAGGGAAGATTTACCTTCTCATTCACTAGAAGTGCATGATCTAGAGCCTAGTATCTTAGTTACTCTTGAACACCCAAGAAAAAACCCCAACTCATAATTCCTTAAAGATAAAAAATTATGACAAGCATAGAGAAATTGATCTAGAGTTTGGGAGAATTTCATACCATTATATTGATTTTGTAAAGGATTGATAGGATGAAAGAAATGAGGGTTTTGTGTTTTTTTTGAAATAGAAAAGGTGGAAAACTCCCACCCAATGTAGGAATTAATTACCCCTCTTTGAAATGCCTTTAATGCTTTAATAGGAACCCGCCACTGGAGTAAGTAACAAACTCGTAAGTGTGTCGGTGCTTTATGAAATAAGAACTGACTTGGTGAAGAGTTTGGAACATAGTCGCCACTTGAAATTTGAAGAGAAGATAAGGTTTTGAACTCATATGTGTTTAGAGTATATGAAAAAAATCCACAAATAATATCAGTTTCAAAAAACTGATTGTTCAAACAAAACCTAGGGTTAGCACTTCCAAACTCACAATTCCATCCCCACACATTTCACAACCATCAACGTGACGAGGAAGAGAGGAGGAAGTAGGGCTAACAATTTGGGGAATGCTTCGATCTGGAGTCATAGTCCATTTGTTATTGTGGGTAGTTCCGATAAATTATGCAACGAGGAAGCAGAGCAGAGGCATGTTGATTTTCTACGAATGTGAAAGTGTACAAATCCGAAGGTTGTAAGTAGTGCTTATATGGAATAACTTTCCCTAGGTTATATTCTTCATTATTTTAGAAAACAAATGATATGAATCCCCTAACGAAGATTATGTACGCGTAATATTTTATGGTTTCTTGACTGTAACAAGATAATCTTGCTTAACCTAATCACAACTGCACAAACTGTTTACTAACTAGCCCGCGGGATTAGCACACATATTTGGAGAGGATTGCTAACTTAATTAACCCTCAAGATTAAGTAACAATGTAACGATTATAAACAAAGACTAATAACTCAAAATTCTGAACATATGATGTCTAAAAGTGTGTATAAAAATTCGTCCCCTCTCCCTTTTTATTAGAAGAAATCGGCAACAAAGAAGACTGGATTCTATAGAAATCTAGTTCAAATAGGATTTGTCTAATTTTTCCTAAACCAAATAAACTAAATTCCTAATCTAATCCTAACAAGAATAAAATCTCGGCTACAATTTAAACATCTTGGCCGAATTACACAAGTAAAATCTCGGCCCAATTCTATTCTAGATCAACTTGCTAACTAACTAACTAGCTAATTAACCAACTAACCAACCATCTAACTAACTTATGGTGAGTTATTATTCAGCCAAAAAACAACTGATTACAAGGCACATGTGGCCAAATGTCAAAATTTATAAATTTTATAATTTAAATCGTGTCTTCTTTCTTATGTGCTTCTTGGAACGAGCAATGATTTTGGTTGCTCTCATTTTCCACTTGGCTTTACATCAAGATTACACAAGATCATTAAAAAAATCATTGGAAAAAAGAGTATTGTGAATTCTTTCCAAAGTCTTGCAAAAAATTATTAATTTATAATTTCTTAGAAATGATAGTTAAGTTCTTCCAAACCAATTGGCCTTGGCTTTTCTATTCATGCACATGATGTACTCTTTCCACGGTTCCATGATTAAAATTATAAATTTACTCCAATAACAATATCGTGGATTCACATGCACCTTCCCTATTTACTCCAAACATTGAATGTCAATGTGTTTTGATATTCGTATCATTTAAATCATACCTAGCAAAGTAAGGGTTTAGTTACAAACTTTCTTGTCCAGATCAGGATGAGAGGTGACTCCCTCATCAATCTATATTGCATGGTCTTGTCCAAGAAGTAATTAAACCCCTTCCCACACTTAAAATATTACATTGCCCTCAATGTAAACATCAAAGGCAAAAAGCAATAAAATTTAAAGGAGTAGTAGAATGACTCACGATCAAAAGTGTGAAGAAAAACCGCCATCTCGTGGGGGATCTTTGATGTAGCCCTGATGATATTGGGCTATCCACTCTGCATTCTTCCAGAGTCGCTCCCTACATCGCTCCGCCTTGGGATCAGGGCCTGGAGCGCTGCCCACATGCGTCTGCATCTGATACACCCAGGATGAGAGATGATCAATCTCCCCATCCTTATCAGTGAGGGTCTGGGAGATGAAGAGGTTGTGATCCAAAATGAGTCCATTATTCCGGGGACACCAGCCTCAACCATGTGCATCAACTAACTATTGAAGTTCTAAGGGGATCGAGGAATACGGTCGTGCATAGATGAATCTGGCTGTGGAGGAGGAGAGTGTTGAGGCCTGGGTAAATGGAAGGGTATTCTTCTTGATTGGGATTGGTACCAGTGCAATTCTAGTCAGCTTTTGCTCAAATGATTGCCAGCATGCCACGTTCGGCTAAATTTCCAAGTCTGCCACAAGCATGTTCAGCTTCAATTTTGTCCGCTAGAGCTGAGGAAGTATCATGAATGTAACCTTCTTCCTCCCACAAAGCCAGTGGAAGACTCATTCTACATCAGTGGACTGTATCATGGAAAGGTCCTGAAGCTTTCTCAGGCTGTGGAGGTTTAAGTCCTCCCTGCCCAAGCACCGAAGTTCCGGTGGAGTGGGGATCTGTAAGTGTTGCGCTAACAGAGTGACCATGCATCCCATAGATATGTCACCTCCTCATACCTATCTCGCCCCTTGGATAGCCTTGCATACCCACAAGTCAGCCCCAATCCATACCTGTTTCCATCACCGGTGAAGAACCACATATGCTTGGTATCATTGAGTGGCATATTTATTGGTTCATCCCAATAGAATATGGTAGGTACCAAAAGGTGGTGCACATAACGGAGGGATGGATGGATGATGAGGTGGTTCTTGTCTCTGACATCTCTGATCCTCCTCTTGATAGCATACAAAAACGTAGAATCCTTATACTCAGTGCGGGTGGTGGCCTGTGGATAAAAGTGATCCCGGATATACGCGGTGTCCTAACCTAAGGCGGCCTTAATAGCAGAGAAGTCCATCTCATATTAGAGGTCATTGAGGTTGAAGCAGATGTACTTGTTGCATAGTTGCTCTCTTTATCACTCATCCTTCCTCGTGCTATACATCATCAAGGTTACCAGGAACTCGAGGTTTTACCTCTGGTAGGTGGGGGCGCTCTTGCTCATGAACCCTCCTAGACCTTCTTTGGTAAGGAGGCAACTCACTGGCTTACGCAGTCATAAGGCTTCCAAAGCACCTTCATAGAAAAATTCGGTCTACTAAATTTTCTTGAGGACTTGGTTTGGAGATCTCATCTGTTGACAAAGTCTCCTGTGATCCTATTCAACCCCATGTATCTATTGGGCCTCAGTTCTGGAACCAGATGTGGAGGTGCTGCAGATGAACTTTCCCTATCTCTTTGGAACTTCTGTCTCTTCGGTGCCATTTCACAGTAAGAACTAAAAACACACCAAAAATATGTCAAAACTCACAAGTACACACTTTCACAATACTAGGTTTAACATCAACAATTGCAATAAACCCTAGCATTTTCCATAAATACCACAATTCCCATCATGAAAATATCACTATGCAATTATCATAATAAAATCACCAACATGTAACGACTAATATATGAGCATCCATATGTAGTTCATACATCACAATCATAATCATGTAGTCGACACACTACAATCAACAATATGTAACCACACATATGCAAGCATCCTTATGTCACTACAATTATGGATTCAACAATATTCAAATATTGATAATTCCATCAACCGCTTATGACACTATCCTTATGATGTTCGGCCACATGTCACAATTTTACTCCTAAAATGAACCCTATTACAGCCAAGAACACTTATGTAATTTTCCAAAAATACCACATAGCCAAGAACACAATTTCAACCAACATCATGGGATAAGCTAAGACTAAAGTCACATAAGAATCTTGAAGCAAGCCCACACAAATATTATGAAACCATCCATAATCTTAACTGTCCAAATCAACATAATCATCATAAACAATTAAAATAACTCATGAATTCACATCACAATTTGAAATTCATAAACTGCATAAAAGTAACAATTCAAGGATAGAAAGTTGAGAATTGTACCAAATACGTGATGAGGAAGATGAATTTGGAAAGCCCACGCAATCCCTAAGTCTTAATTAAACAATCCCCAAACACCCCCCCCCTCGCAAAAAAATATTCTAGGGTTTTATGCAATTTCTCGGATTTATGGGTGTTTGGATAATGTTTGTTGTGTGGAAATGCTTGGGAGATGGAGGGGAACGAATTGTGGGTGTGGAGGATATGGATTTTGGCTAGATTGTAAATGAGAGAGTGGATGAGCTGTGGTTTCAGAGGGAGAACGACAGCTGAGAGGGAATTTATGGGAATAAAACTGGTTCTGCCCATTTATATATTCTACACTTTTCCGTTGTCGCGACCCGCGGGGAATCCCATGGCTCGCGACAGTTGGTATATGAGGGTTGAAATAAACCTAAAATTTGTCATGACTCATGAGGAAAGTCCCACAGCTCAGGACAGATGGGTTCTGGAAGGTGAAAATTCCCAACTTCTGTAAGATACGTGAGATCCTCCCCACGGGTCGCGACAGGATCAACCCGTAGGCTCAAAAATTTCCTGAAGCTTGTTGCGACTCATGGGGGATTCCAATGGCTCGCGACAGAGGATTTACTGGAAGTCAATTTTTGGCCACAATTTTTCGCGAGCCATGGGACTCTCCCCGTGGGTCGCGACAGAGGTTACCAAGAACAGCGAAATTCCCTTAAGCTTGTCACGACCCGTGAGGGATTCCCACGGCTCGCGACAGAGGATTTACTGGATCTATAATTTTTCCCCTATTTTTTGTGACCCATGGGGATAATGCCACGGCTTCGTGACAGCCTTGATTCCACCATACTTAGCCAAAAAAGTTTTTTCATCTTCAAAAGTTTCACTCTTCTTCATCCTTCTTATAGCCTTCATATCTTCATCCATCCTTGATTCTTCTACTCAATTCACCCCTTCAATCATCCAATGCAATGCACTTATTTTGCTACAAAATCATGGGAAAAACACATTCATTAAATAAACAAAACAAAATAATGAAGAGCAGTGATAAAAACCAAATTGAAACAATCGATGAAAAGTCACGAATGACTATCCGGATGATCAAAACCAAGTTTATTTAACATCGTCGGAACAAATTACTCCCTTCTTTGGCTTCACTCACTCATCGGATCGAGAAGATAAGTGTTTTCCACTTTCTCAGGCACAAAACTATCATAGTAGGGCTTCAAACATTGTTTGTTAACCTTAAAGGTTTTGGGCGTGGCTCGCTCCTTTACTTCCACCGCACCATGCGGGAATACCTTTACTACCTCAAAAGGACCCATCCACCTTGACCTTAGTTTACCGAGAAATAAGCAAAAACAAGAATGAAATAGCAGGAATGTTTTACCAGCGTCAAAATCCTTCCTATATATTGATCATATTGTCATGCCATGCTTTTGTCTTCTCTTTGTAAATCTCGACGTTTTCATAGGACTCTCTTCTTATCTCCTACAATTATTGTAATTGCAACTTCCTATACAACCTGGCCTCATCTACATCCATATTGAAGATCTTGAATGCACAATATGCCTTATGCTCTATCCCCACTAGTAAATAGATTGACCTTCCAAAGACTAATCGATATGGTGGCATACTGATTGGCGTCTTGTAAGCCATCTATATACCCACAAACCATCA
This sequence comes from Rubia rechingeri, assembly GCA_032355745.1. Classification (NCBI taxonomy): domain Eukaryota; kingdom Viridiplantae; phylum Streptophyta; class Magnoliopsida; order Gentianales; family Rubiaceae; genus Rubia; species Rubia rechingeri. Next base: position 7,882 of record JAULKL010015213.1, read on the forward strand.
TTCAATCGAGAAGTCCAATCCTTCCCATTCGGATTAACCATTTTCTCAAGGATTGACTTGATTTCCCTATTGGAAACTTTGGTTTGTTCATTGGTTTGCGGTGGAGGTCTTGTAAGTGACGTTGTACTTCTTCAATAGTGCCTCTAATGTTGGATTACAAAAGTGGGTTCCAAGGTCACAAATCAAGGCTCGAGGGGTCTCGAACTTAGAGAAGATGTTATCCTTTAAGTAATTTGCAACTACTTCAAAATCATTAGTTCTAGTGGGTTTTGTTTCAACCCATTTTGACACATAATCGATAGCAAGAAAAATATACGTAAAGCCACAAGAATTAGGGAAATGTCCCATAAAATCAATGCCCATTACATAAAATATTTCACAATATAGCATAGCTTTTTAGGGCATCTCATTCCTAGAAGAATTATTCCCTAGCCTTTGACACTTATCACAAGACTTACAAAAGATGTAAGCATGTTTATTCAATGTAGGCCAATAAAATAGCCTTTCTTTCAATGTATCGAAGGCCCCTTTACAACCCTCGTCAACCAAAGATTCCATTTCCTTTTCCAACAACTTGCACAAAGGAGATGCAATTTTTTAGAAATCTTAGATGAACCGGTGGTAGAATCCTGCATAACCAAGAAAAGAATGCACTTCGTACACATTAGTAGGATAAGGAAATGTTTGAATTGTGTCTATTTTTGCTTTGTTTACCTCAATACCCTTAGAGGAGACAATATGGCCTAAGACAATGTCTTGTTCTTCCATGAAATGACATTTCTCAGACAAGGTTAGTATCAATGCAACGTTTAAGAACTTATGCAAAATTTGCTAATCAATTATCAAAGGAATTACCATGAATGGTTAAATCATCCATGAACACTTCAACAACATTTTCAAAAAAACCTAAGAAAATGCTTATCATACACCTTTGGAAAGTGGTGGGGGCATTACATAGCCCAAAAGGCATACACCGGTAAGCAAATGTACCAAACGAGCAAGTGAAGGTCATATTCTCTTGGTCCTACATGAAGGTCATATTCTCTTGGTCCTCTAGGGCGATGACCACTTGAAAATAACCCGAGTATCCATCCAAGAAGCAATAGAATGGATGACTTGCTAGAATCCCAAGCATTTAATCAATGAAAGGGAATGAGAAGTGATCATTCCGGGTTACTGCATTTAGCCTTCGGTACTCGATGCAAATGCGTCATCCGTTTGGACACGAGTGGGCACCATTTCACCCCTCTCATTCTCAAATACTGTTACCCCGCTTTTCTTCAGCACCACGTGAGTCAAGCTCACCCATTTTCTATCTGAAATCGGGTAAACATTCCCACTTGAAGCAATTTAAGGATCTCCGCCTTCATCACCTCCATAATAGGTGGGTTTAGCTGGCATTGGGGTTGTCTCACGGGTTTTTTCATCATCCTTCAACAAAATTCGATCTATGCAAGTGGATGGACTTATGCCCTTAAAGTCAAAAATAGTGCATCCAATTGTTTCTTTTTGTTCCCGCAACACCACCATCATCCTCTTCCTCTTGGGTGAGCCTACTTGAAATGATAACCAGTAGTGTCTCCCCTTCCCCAAGAAATGCATACTTGAGATCACTTTGCAAAGGCTTCAACTCTACAATTGGGGCTTTCATAAGTGATGGGAGGAATTCCGATTTCTCGGGCTCCTCTAAGGCTAGAGGATGTGTGCTCAAAGTCACCTCTTCAATAATGCTCAATTCTTCAATGCTTTCCTTCAAGCTAGTGCACATAGAATATTCAAAGCATGCATCTTCAACATTATTTTCTAAATCTTTTAAAAAGGAATCATCACCACTTAACTAAAAAACATCTTGCATGACACTGTCCAAAATATATATAGCATGGCAAGAGTGTTCATTAATAGGATATTTCATAGAATAATTCATGTTAAATTCTCCTTTAACCCTATTAAATTCCATGGTGAGGGTACCATTATGCATATCAATTATTATCCTTGAAGTATTCAAAAATAGCCTCTCCAACAAAATCAGGGCGGCATGATTATCATGCTCCATGTCAAAGACATAAAAATCCCCAGGGAATATTAAGGAATCCACCTTAACCAACACACCCTCGACAATACCCTTAGGGTATGCACTAAAATGATCGACTAGTTGGATTACCACCCCGGTTTTGTGAAAAGTACCTAGATTGAGGCTTTCATACAAAGAGTAAGGAACCACATTTATTTATGCACCTAAATCAAGCATTGAATTTTTAAAATGTGTGTTTCCTATCATGCATAGGATCATGAACATGCCGGGATTGCTACACTTAGGAAGTAATTCCTTTGGTACAAAGCGGAAACATGTTCATTTTTCCCACTCTTAAACGCATTCTTTACTCTCTTTTTTTTCTATTCACAACACACAATTCCTTAAGAAATTTTACATATCTAGGAATTTCTTCAATAGCATTCAAAAGAGGTATAATTACCTCACATCTAAGAATGACTGCATAGATGTCCTTGGTGTGCTTCTTCCTTCGTTTATCTTTCAAAGCTTCCAAAAAAGGTGGTTCCGGTACATAGGAGGGACTCTCCACCATATTTTCCTTCTTGTGAGGAGGGGATGATGGCTAGGGATCGGGTTCCAATTTTTCAATGACGACCTCTTCCTCATTCCCTTTCCCCTTGCTCACTCTTTCTTTGGGAAACTTCTCGGCTTCTTTCTCTACTTCCCTCTAAAAAACTTCTACCCTCTTGGGTTCATTTTAACAACCTCACCATCCTGGGAAGTGTCAACCACCTTATCACTTCTCAAAGTGATTGCGCTTTCATTTTAGCGAGGATTCAATTCTTGTTGGGACGGAAGTTTTCATTAATCTCTTAACTCCATCTGATTCAATATTTGAGCCATTTGACTCATTTGAGTCTCCAAACTCTTGATGCTTGACTCAGCCTTCTCTTGAATATTTTTTGGACTTTTCCGCACTAAGGCTCAGTCTCCCCAAAGCTTGCATTACCTCATCCTTCAATATCCCCGAACTTTAAACTTGATCATGGGTCTTGTCTTGAAGTCTTTGAAATTGTGGTTGAGGAGGTCCGTATTATTGCTGAGGAGGGTGATATTGTTGAGCATTTTGCTCCCCTTGATCATTTCCATAATGAATTGGATGATCCCTCCAATTGCCATTGTAAGGCCTATTTTGGTAGCATTAACCACCTTGAAATCCTTGTTTGTCTTGATAACCTTACCCTCCTTGATATCCAGTGGCACTCATCTCCTCAACATAGTCATCTTACAAATGTGGAAAGGTGTCCGTAGGATGTGCCGATGAACAAATTTCCCATGACTTCACATGCGGCATATTTCTAGACTTTGTCATCAAAGACTTCACCATTGAAGTGAGGGATAACATTTGATCCTCAAGCTTTCCATTATATGGGTTAGCATTTGTGTTGTTCGAATTTTTCCTTCTTAAATTGGACCTTGAACTAAAAGTCCATGACTCCTCAGCCAATTCTTCATATAGCTCCATAGCCTCTCCCGAACTTTTGTTTTCAATGGATCCACCACTCCTCATCGAGTAGACCATTGTAGAAGTATTACACCAAGTCTTATTATAAGCACCCATGGTACGGGAAACTCAAAAGGACCTTCTCGAACATCTCCCAATAGTCATAAAACAACTCTTCATGGTATTGGAGACTGTTTCCAATTTCCTTCTTCAAAGTGCCGGACATGAAGGCCAGGAAGTACTTGGTAATGAACTTCCTCTTCAAATAAATCCATGAGTTGATACTCCCGGAAGGATGATAATGAATACAATCCCTTGTTGCATCCCTCAAGGAAAATGGGAATGCCTTTAACTTGTAGAGTTCCTCATCTACCACAATGCCGCTATGAAAGTTAGAGAGATGTTTATTGGGACCCTCCCTTTCCTACCAAGGAATGGGGGTAGCAAGTGTATCAACCCGAATTTAAGCTCAAAGTTCCCGTTAGGCCCAACCATCGGATAGGCGATGCATATCAGTTATTGCTCAAGATTGGGAGTCATAGTGATATGATTTCCTTGCAAAAACTCTGGATTGCGGAATTTTAGATATTTGACTAAACGAGGGATTTTGCAAACCCTAGTATAGCCGCACAAACTGATCAAAACTAGCCCTCGGGATTTTGAACAGCTCAAGAATTGTGACTCTAACTAGTCCGCAAGATTAGTTTAGAAATCGAAGATATTGATACTTAATTAATTCGCATGATTAAGCAAAAATGAACACGCTCGCAAGCAATGAGAATAACTCAAAAATTCTGAATATTTTATTGATAAAAAGGTGCAGAACAACTCGGCCAACCCCCTCCATTTATAGGGTATATTTCGGCCAAAGAACCCAAATCACAAATGGACACTGAATCGACTTATGGCAGCTTTAAGAAGCTAAAGTCATATCTAACTAGAACTCCTAAAATAAATGGTAATATACTCAAAATTCTTCTCCAAGTAACCTTGAAGAATATTAACTTATCTAATATTACCAAATCTAAGTCTAATCAGAATAAAACTCAATATTTTTGAAACCCGAATGGACTGGGTTGAAAATACTAGACTGAATTTTGAAAATAACTCTTTAAAAGCCCGCATGGCCGAGCTATGGACTAAAATAAAATAATGTTACAATAGTTTACAAAGATCACACTACCTCGTTAAAAACCCGGTGGGAAAAAGAGTATAGTGTTCTTCACGATGTCTTCAGTTAATCGACAAGCTTGAATAATTAATCCAAGCCCTAGCCGATTTAGTCTTGAGTTCTTTATCATGAAGTTGATCTATCAAAGCATTCAATGCCACATCTCTAAGCTTCGTTCTTGACCTATTCATCGGTCCAGCCATGTCACTTAGAGGATCCCGAACATAACCCTTAGATGTTTGATCAAGTCGTGGAATGTCTTCATTTATGGTGGTAGTAGTCTTGGCATGTCCATCACATAGTCTCCCTCAAAGGAACTTGCCTCAAAAGAACATTTCCTCCTGGAAGGTGAGGGGGTTGATACCCTCCTTCGAGATTCTCATCTTGATGCTCTATAGAAGTAGTAGGTTCCTCAAAATGTTCAATAGAAGGGGTGTTATCCAAACTCTCTAAGGAAAGCCTTCCAGCCCTCTTAAGGTTCAATTCTAACTCGGGGTAATAGTGTAGGGGTTCTTGTGAAGAGGATCGCGTACGAACCATACACCAAGAACTCGAACAATATGTCTAAGCCAACCAAAAATCAACTAAAAACAAAATACAAATCAACTAGCACATATTCACACAAATACACCCAAACATTTAAAAATAAACTCCTCTTCCCTAGCAGCGGAGCTAATAATTGGGAGGTTGTCTCCGTACCTCTCAATACAACTTGTAAGCCCTAAATGCTTCCTTAATACAACTAAGTAGAAAGTGGCAAATCGGGGTCATCCACGAAGAAGAGGGATTTTCCTAAGGGTTCGTGCATATAAGGGTGGATAATAGCATGTACATATATATAAGCAATTAAAGAGGCGGGTTTTGGTTTGGATTTCCTAAGTTATGAATTGAAAAATAAGACAACTAGAATATAAAGGTGATTATGCAAATCATGCAGCAAACTAAGAAAAGATGATCTAAACACAAATGAGAAATCCTTGGGCGCAGTTTATTTCCACTTCCAAGAATATCATAGATCATAGAAGCAATCACTCATTTACTCTTCTTGATTGCCTATTGTGAATGCTACAACTTCTATTTTGAAGATAAACATTATGTTCTTCTTGAGAGTAATTTACAAAATTGTTCAATGACTATTTGTAAACCTCACCAATTATGACTTTAGACAAACAACGCCTAAAGGTATTTCATCAATGGCATCATGACAAAGAACCAATAGATTTGATAACAACTACAAGAATTCTACCAAATGCCTAGCTATTTAACCAAACAAAGCAATTATTAGAGTTAACCTAGAAAGATCAACATTCAAGATTCTCCCTTTTAGTGCTACCTTAGGATAAACATGACAAAGATCGACATTATCACATTCATCTAGCAATATTAACATCATCTACACAACAAGAGGTTTTGATTCCATGTTCTTGGATTTCATTCCAAAAATAGAATAAATCATACACTTCCTTAACTCCTAACATGTCATCATATGAACATTTATATTCTCAAACATCTCATCTCATAAATGAAGTAAACAACCACATTAATTTCACAATAAATGCCAAGTAATCAAGACTTCATAAATGAGTAAATAATGCATCTCACTACATGGCTTGGAAGCCTCAATCAATTGCTTCCAAGAGATAACTTAGCTGCAAGAGTTCGTACTAATATCGATAAGCAGATTAAACATAAACAAAGATGAAACTAGTTGAAAGAAAAGCACAAACTAGGGTTTTGAAGAGGGAAATGTCGAGTTGAAAAAGATAGGATATGAGAGAACAGAAGTGTTATTTATAGTATAAGAGAAATCATAAAATATGCCACTTGCAGCAGGGCTGTCACGACCTGTGGGAGGATCCCCGTCACTCATGGCTGATTCTATCGTAAGCTGTGAGATGCTCTCCACGGGTCGCGACAGGTACAAAGGCTGCATCTTGAAACTTCATTTATCTTGTCTAAGTGTAGCCTTCATCTTCAAGTCTTCTTCTTCAAGCCTTCAAATCGTCAAAACCTCAAAATAGAGTCTTCAAATCTTCATATTGTTTGCCTTGTCACACAAAATTCTCTGGAAAAGTAACAAGAGAGCAAAAGTTGCTCTTAACTCTCCTAAGAAAATTTCAAGGCAATACTCAAAATCTAGAGCACAAAAGTACACTGAGGTAAGTCCAAAATATCCTAAAACTACTATATAAAATGAACATATCAGTTAAAATCTATGGGATATGATTGATGAAGTGTGACTGATCATAAGTATCTGAGTTACATTAGAGTCATCCATTTAAAAGGTTCTGGTAAAAGTGGACTGCTTCTAATTCAATCTCCTATTTTATTTTCGTCTTCTCTGCTCAATAGAAGCATGAAAATACTTAGTATTTTCATCTCCATCTTTTAGCTATTTTATGTTGGCTTTTTTTAAGAACAATTTTTCTTCATTTAAAGCTTTGAGCAACAAAGCATTTATGTAGTTTTAGTTAAATTAAATTTGGGTTTGAGTTGCTGGTTTCATAGTCAATTTCTTGCAATCTAAGAGATTCTCTTTATTCCACTTCTTAAGGTCCAGTTTCAGTTACTTAAGTTTCAGAAAAAAATCTAACGTCCATTTTTCTGCTATATGCTGAGACTAGTTGGATGTTGTTAAGTGTTTTAGATCAGGCCTAGTCATCCAAACATACAAGAACCTAAAAGGTTTGGGTGTTGATGGTAATTTGCTTCCAATGGTTAGTAGTAAGGGACAATGATATAAAGAGTGTTTGTTAAGAGTATGTACAGAATACGCCTAGAGATTTCATGCCTTATTTCTTGTAGTGAACGGAATACGCATTTTAGAGAGAGAATGGAACTCGTGAAATTGGTTGATTCAATTTAATTTATTTTGAACCATTCCAATTTAGTTA
>JAULKL010016234.1:0-15437 GCA_032355745.1 Rubia rechingeri
ATGAAACTTTTACACCAGTGGACACGGTTAGAGAGGTGAGAGGGGGGGGGGTAGGAGTTATTTTTGGTTCAAATTCTACAATCTCTCCATTTTCCCTCTATTTCGGAAAAGTGCACTCTCGTTCCTCTACCAAAACTCTTGAAAATTTTGAACTTTTCTTGAGAAGTTGTGCAATACGAGAAAATTCCTCAAAGAACCTAGACTCTACTTGATTATACAATGACACTTTTAATGAAGGGATCTAATGATTTCTACTGCGGCTTCGAAGATGATCAGGACGAAGAGGGCGGGCGCCATGCCGAGGATGAGGGTTGAGTTGTCGGCGGGTTGGCCGAGGGCGATGACGAGGCCGCCGAGGCCGATGGTGACGACGAGGGGGAGTGCGGCAAGGGCGGCGCCGACGCCGATCATGGTCATGATGCGCCCGGTGATGAAGAGCTGCATGAAGAAGGTGGCGATGTTGGTCCAGAAGTCGATTTGCGCGAAGGCGGCCTGGCGGCTGGCGTCGGACTCGAAGGCGTCCTTCACGATGTGCGCTTTTTCGAAGTAAATGATGGTCGAGGTGAGTGAGTAGAAGAGCATGAAGAGGCAGATGCCGAGGAGGTAGGGGCTTCTGAGGACGTCGATGAAGCCTTCCCAGGCGCTGCCGCCGATCTTTGTGTCGGCTTTGTGTTTGGTCAGTTCGGGCGCGTCGGGCTGATCGGTGTTCTGTGCTTCGAAGCGTTCGCCCATGCGATTGACGATGCGCGAGAGTTGTGCCGCGGCTTCGATGGCGACGGCGCTGATGAGCAGGCAGACGCCGAGCGTGAAGGTGGCGCCTCGGGCGTCGGTGATGGCGGTTGAGATGTGTTGCGCGAAGGCGCTGCCGGCGATGGCGCCGAGTGAGCCGCCGACGGAGAGGATGCCGAAGAGTCGTTTTCCCTGTTCATTGCGGTAGGTATCCGCCATGAAGCCCCAGAAGAGGGAGACGACGAAGACGTTGAAGACGGAGAGCCAGACGAAGAAGACGCGTCCGAGCCAGACTTTGGCGCTCTCATCGAGGATGGGGATGAGGGCGACGAAGAGAAGCATGTTGAGCGCGAAGAAGCGCAGGGCGTAGGGGATGAAGCGGCGGCGGGGATAGCGGGCGACCAACAGGGCGAAGATGGGATTGAGGACGAGCATCGAGCCGAACGTGCCGTAGTAGAGGTATTCGAGCACTTTGTCGTCGCCGCTGATGCCGATGGTCTCGCGCAGCGGGCGGAGGATGTAGTTGATGAAGAGGAGGCAGAAGAGAAGGGCGCCTGCGCACAGGGCGGGTGTGATGTCCTGCCGGCGCATTTGAAAGAGCAGCCAGATCGCTGATCGGCTGCTCTTTTCGTTCGTGGTATTGTTGTGTTGCGCGGTCACTTCAGTTCAGGGCGTTTCGCGCGTCACTCGTGGGGCGGATCATGGCCGCTGTGGTCGTGGCCGTGATGGGCGTCGGATTCGGCGCCGCCGTTGGCCTGATAGTCATCCCAGGCGCGAATGACTTCGGCCTGTCGTTCGCGGGAGAGCCAGGGCCACTTGGGATTCTTGCGGCGTTCTTCATCGAGCGTGTTCCACCAGTCGATGGTGGCGCGGGCGGTTTCGCCGATGGGGCGGAAGTGCAGTCCCTGCTTGATCGCGCGGCTGCAATCGATGCTGGCGAAGCCCTTGTAGTCGCCTTCGGCCGGGATCCAGAGGGGGAGGTTCTGCCAGGGTGAGACGTGATGCTGTTCGAGGAATGAGGGATCGATCCAGACGAACTCGGCGTCGCCGCCGATGGCGCCCTTTGAACCGAAGAGCATTTCGGTGAAGTGGAAGGGATGCGCCGGGCCGGTGCAGTTGTAGACGCCGGTGATGTCCTGCCATGACGTATGCGCCACGAAGTTGGCGAGGTCGCGCACATCGATGAGCTGAAGGGGCGCGGTGCCGGGGCCGGGGGCGATGATGCGGCCGCCTTGCTGGATGCGGACGGGCCAGTAGGTCCAGCGATCGGTGTTGTCGCGCGGTCCGACGATGAGTCCGGGTCTGATGACGGTGACGCGGCCGGGCATCATCTCTTCGGCGGCCTGCTCGCAGAGCGCTTTGAGCGGGCCGTAGGTCGTGCCGGTGATCTCTTCGACTTCCTCGTTGTCGATGGTGGCTGTGGGATCGTCCTCGGTGATGCCGACCTTTGCGAAGTTTGGATAGACGGAGATGGTTGAAATGAGGACGTACTGATCGATGTTGTCTTTGAGGACGTTGAGGGCTTCGACGACGCCGCGTTTGAAGTAGGCGTTGGTGTCGATGACGACGTCAAACTTCTGGCCCTTGAGGGCTTCGAGATCGCCTGTTGAACGATCGCCGACGAGCTTGCGCTGGTGGGGGAAGAGATGGGGGTTGGTCTTGCCTCGGTTGAAGAGGGTGACGGTGTGGCCTTCTTCGATGAGCTTGTTGACGATGTGGGGGCCGATGAATCCGGTGCCGCCCATGACGAGGATGTTCTTGACCTTCTGGTTTGCCGGTCGCACTGGCTGGGCGCGCGTGAGGCTGGCGGCGCTTCCGATGCCGATGGCTGCGCCGGCGAGGGCTGAGGTCTGGATGAATTCGCGTCTGCGCATGGGTCGTTCCTCGTGAGTCTGGGCTGTCTGTTTTCCGGTGCTTGTGAAATCTGCGCAGCGCGCGTTGTGCGTGTGATGGCGCCGCTGGTGGGTACCGCCTGTCTGGCGCCGCGTTGCGTTGCGATCAGAAGTAGAGACTGAATCCGACCTCGAGGTATCCGGTGGGGTCGGTTTTTTCCTTGTTGAGTTTGTGGCCGTCGCTGCCTCGCTGGCGCGTGAACTCCTGGTAGAGGACGGCGCCGCCGCCGATGTAGAACTGGTAGGCCTGTGGTTTGCTCCACACGAGTCTGCCGCCGAGGTTGAAAGATTGATCGGTGATGATGGGATTGTTGACGCCATCGACATCATTGAGTCGGTATTCGCGATAGGCGTAGTCGGCGATGATGGAGAATGCGAAGTCGTCGGCGATCTGTTCGGTGTACGCGCCGCCGGCGCCGGAGATGGTGAGTTTGCGTTTTTCGTCGATGGCCCAGTCGAGTGCGATGTAGGGGACGACGACGGGATCGCGTTCGAGTCTTGTGCTGACGGCGATGCCGAGTGCGAAGGAGAGGTCGGGGTTGTACTGGTAGCCGACGCCTGCGAAGCCGCCGCCGGTGAGAGACTTGGAGAAGTCGGCGTCTATCTCGCCTGCAAACTGGATGACGCCGCCGACGATGACGGACCATTCTTCATCGATGTGGAAGTTGAGCTGTGGCGTGACGCGGAAGATGAAGACATCGCTGAAGGGATCGGATGATGGCGGGACGAGTTCATCGGCGCCGGAGAAGTCGTAGCTGGACCATTCGCTGCTGGCGCGGATGGAGAACTGTGTGGTGTCATCGACGGGCGCGGAGTAGGCGAGGGCATTGGTGAGTCTTGAGACGGAGACTTCGCCTGCTTCATCGAGATCGGTCTCGAAGTTGTAGGTGAAGATGGTGTCAAAGGCCCAGTGAATGTTGGAGCCTTCGGCGCCGCGTCTGGGCAGTTCGAGTCCGGAGGCTTCGCCGGGGATGGCGCCGGGCTCGACGGGGCGGTTGATGGGCTCGTCCTGCGTCTCGGTTGATTCGGTTTGCGCCGATTCGGGCTCGTCGGGGGGCGCCTGTTCATCGGTTTGTGCGCCGGCGAAGGGCGCGATGACGCACGCGATGATGAGAATGAAGGGAAGGCAGAAAAACTGCTTCTGGCGGCGCTGCATATTGACCTCCACGCGCGATGACGCGACGGGGTCAGGCTACCGGATCAGATGCGCATCCGCCATGCGAAGGCGATCCACTCGATGGTGAGGAGGATGAGCGCGGCGATGACGAACCAGTGCCAGATTTCGCGCGGCGCGGACTCTTCGATGCCGGCGCTTTGGATGTCGCGGCCGGCGATATCGACGCGCGGGCGCACGGCGATGGATGATTCGCGCTCGCTGAGAAGATTGACTGCGAACTCCTGCGCGTTTTCGGCGGGTGGATCGAGTGTGTAGAGGCCGGCGCGGGCGAGGGGGCCGAATGTGATGCGGCTTGCCGCGGTTGGCGTGAGTGTGCGCTCGTAGTCGCCGGGGCCGATGAGTGTGAACTGTCGCTGGCCGGGCGTTGCGCGGGCGCTGATGACATCGCTTGTGGTGTGGATGGCGCCGGCGATTGCTTCGGCGCGCGGGCTGAGGCGCTCGATGAGATTGGCGGTGAAGACGACGAAGCTTGGCAGCAGGGGCCAGTTCGATTCTTCCAGTGTGAATGCGGTGATGACGCGGCGAAGGCCGTTGTGCTCCTGCTCGATGATGAGAGGGCCTTCGGCGCCCCAGGCGAGTTCGGTGGTTTGCGCGGCGTCGTCATCGTCGTCATCTGATGTGGCGACGGTGATGCGCGTGGCGCCTTCGGTGAAGACGCTGTCGAGATTGACGTTGCGCAGCAGGGGATGTCGGCGCAGCCAGGCGCTGAAGCGCTGGTCGGCGGCATCGTCTTCATTGCGCAGGAGAGTGACGCGGGAATCGGGCGGCGCGACGCCGAGGTAGAGCGCGGGCAGATCGGGCTGCTGCTGCGGCGCGGCGCCGTGGAAGATGAGCATGTCGTGCTCGGCGATGGCGGCGGCTTCGAGCCTGCGCTGGTAGTCGCTTTGTGTGTAGACGATGGGGGGGATGGTTGTGGTGATCTCGACGACGCGCTCGAGCAGGGCGTAGGCGAGCTGGGAGCGCGAGGCGTCATCCGGGATGACGATGAGGACGCGAGACTGGGCGGGAGGCTGGAGGATGGCGCTTGCCGCGTCGTCGGATTCGAGTTGATCGTCGGTGACGAGCGCGAGCGTGAGCGCGCCGGCGCGCATTTCGCGCAGGTCGAAGGCGATGGGCGCCAGGCCGGGGCCATCGGGGCTGGCTGCTGGAACTTCGACGGTCAGGCCTCCTCGGCGCTCGCCCTGGAAGGTGTAGCTGAGCGCGGCCGTGCGTGGTTCGGTGCGGGTATTAAGCACGCGCGCAAAGATGCGAAGGAGGCCGGGATCTTCCAGATCACGACGGGCGCTGAGGGCGACGATGCCGGAGTTTTCAAGCGGCGCGCCGGGCTCGGGGCCTGTGCGGATGAACTGGAAGTCGGCGTTTGCGAAGCCGGCTCGTGCGCGTGCGGCGCCGTTTTGCACATCGCCATCGGAGAAGAGGAGGATGCGCGTCTGCTGGGCGCTTGCGCTTTCATCGAAGCGGGCAAGCTGGGCTTCGATGAGTTTGAGCGCTGCGCCGATATCGCCGGCCTGATCGGTCTGTTCGATGGAATCGATGGCGCGATCGAGCAGCGTCGTGTCGCCGGAGTAGGTGGAGACGATGCGCGCTCGGGCGGCGAACGTGATGATCATGCACTCAAAGGAGTCATCGGCGGAGCGGCTGAAGCGCGTGATGGCGTCGGCGGCGTCTCGCTTTGCGTATTCGAGGCGGGAGAGGCTGTCTTCCTGTGACGGCGCGGCCATCGACGCGGAGGTGTCGATGAGGATGATCATGCGCGACACGCCGGCGCCTTCTGATTGGATGGCGGGGCGCGCGAAGGCGAGCAGCAGACAGGCGAGGGCTGCGAGCTGAAGGAAGAGGAGGAAGGAGGGGCGAAGGATGCGGAAGGGTGTGTTGACCTGCAGATCTTCGACGGCGCGCGTCCAGAGAAGCGTGGAGCTGATGCGCACCGGGCGGCGGCGCAGCTTGAGGAAGTAGAGCAGGATGAGAAGGGGTGTGGCGACGGCTGCCGCGATGAGACCTGCGATGGGCGCGAGGAAGGTCACGATCAATCAGTCGATGCGCGCGGCGAGATAGACGACGTAGTTGTCATCCAGCTCTTCGGGCTCGGTGACGGGCAGTGTGTGCAGGTTTCCATCATCATCGATAGCGGCGCCGAGGCGATTGTGCCATTCGATGCGAGGAAAGCCCGCTTCGGCGCAGGCGTCGGCGAGTTCGGTGAGGGACCAGAGGCGCCATTGATAGACGAATGCGTCTTCCACGCGCGAGCCGTCGGGCAGGACGAAGTGCATGGCGTTGACGACCTCGCCGGTCAGCGGATTGGCTTCGCACTGTTCCCAGACGTAGGTGACGCCGTCGCGCAGTTGTTCTTCGGACTGGCCGAGGATGTAGGCGTCGGCGCCGCCGTAGATATCACAGACGAAAAGGCCGCCGGGATTGAGGCGTGACTTTGCGTGGCGAAGGTATTCGATGAGCTCGGTGCGCGTGCGTCGTTCGCAGATGGAGAAGTTGAGCACGGCGATGAGATCGGCAGGATCGTCGACCTTGAGGACGTCGGTGAGATGAATCGTGAGATTGGCGTCCTGCGGGGTGAGGGCGCGAAGTCGCTGGAGGGGCTCGGGATCGTTGTCCACGCAGATGGCGGCGCTGGCGGGATCAAGCTCCAGCCAGGCGCGGCTGATGGCGCCGGCGGCGGAGAAATCCTCGGCCAGGGTCAGCGGTTGATCGCGCGGCGAATCGTGGAGCGCGCGGAGGAAGCGCGCCTGCTGGTGCGGCGACTGCGCGGCGCGTTCGTACAGTTCGTAGGGATCTGGCGTGATCGAATGCTCGGGAGCGCTCATCGCATGGACGCGAGGAACGAGGTGAATGCTTCGGTGTTGGCGTCGACGACATCACTGGGGCCGGTCATCTTGATGTAGATGGGGCCTTCGGGTCCGCCTTCGACGATGGCGCCGAAGAGCGTCCAGCCTGACTGCGGGCCCTGGGAGGCCATGGCCATGCCGGGGTTGTATTCGCCTTCGGCGTTGACGGTGTGGAATGTGAGGCCTTCGTGCTTCCAGTGGGCGCGGGTGGCGGTGTCGCCGGAGGCCTGCATCTGGCCGATCCAGCGCTGGATGTTGCTCTCGACGTCGCCGGCGCCTTGCGCGCCGAAGTAGAAGACGGCGATCTCGGCCGGATCTGATTCGCCCGGGCCCGGCGCGGAGAACTGGGCGGCGCGCATGGCTGAGGTTGGCTCTTCCTGCGTCCAGCCTTCGGGAAGGTTGGCGGTGACGCCCTTGACCGTGATCTCTGTGCCGGTGGCGGCTTCGACATCAGGCGCGGCAGTCGGGATGTTCGCTGCCTGAGCGGCCTGATCGTGCGCGGCGTGATCATGGCCAGCATGATCGTGACCGGCATGGTCATGTCCGGCATGATCGTGGCTGGCGGCTTCCTCGGCGGTTCCCAGGTATCGCGGTTCGGGCGGCTCCTCCTGGCATGCGGTAAGCAGCAGCAGGGCGCCGAGCGCGGGGAGAAGTCGGCACGTGTGTTTCCTGTTCATAGTGATCCATGCTAGACCAGAGGCGATTGGGATGCGAAGCGAGCCGGTGCATGATGCGGATGATCCACGCGTGGCCCACTATCGGGACGTGCGGGACGCCGATCTGCGCGGGCGCGACGGCCTGTTCATGGGCGAGACGGAGCTGGTCATCCGGACGCTGGTCCAGCGGGGGCGGTTTCGGATCCGGTCGCTGCTTTTAAATGAGGCGAAGGCCGCGGCTCTGGCGGATGTGATCGAAGGGCTGGATGCGCCGACGTATGTCGCGCAGCAGGACGTGATGGACGCCATCGCGGGCTTTCACATTCATCGCGGAGCGCTGGCGCTGTGTGAACGCGGCGAGGACATCTCGGCGGATGCGCTGCTGCGTGAGGCGCATGGGGCGGGGCGGCATGTCGTTGTGCTGGATGGGATCTCCAACCATGACAACGTGGGCGGGATTTTTCGCAATGCGCGGGCGTTTGGAATGGGCGGATGTCTGCTGACGCCGACGACGTGTGATCCTCTGTATCGCAAGGCGATTCGGGTTTCGATGGGCGCGTGTGTGACGACGCCGTTTGCGCGGGTTGCGGCGCTGCCGCAGGGGCTGGAGACGTTGCGCGAGCATGGATTCGTGACTGTTGCGCTGACGCCGCACGGTGAGACGGTGGATCTTGGTGAGCTTGGATCTCAGCTGGCGCCGGGCGCTCGATGTGCGCTGGCGCTGGGCGCGGAAGGGCCTGGATTGTCGGCCGCGGCACAGGAAGCGGCGGATGTGCGCGTGCGCATTCCGATCGCAGCGGGGATGGATTCGATCAACGTGGCGACGGCCAGCGGGATCGCGATGTATGCGATGCAGGGGCTGGCGTAGCTTCAGGCGCCGGCGAGGACGCAATCGCCGCCGAGTTCGGCCATCGAGACAGCGCCTTCACGCAGGATTCGATCGGGCTGATCTTCACTGAGTGAGATGAGCAGGACGGTGGACTCGACGTTGAGCGCGGGTTCATCGTCGTTTTCGAGGATGAAGACGTCTTTACCTGCGAAGTGTTCGCGAGCCTGCGCGATGGTGGTGGCGGCGGGATGGCCGTGGACATTGGCGCTTGTTGCGCAGAAGGGCTTGCCGAAGGCTTCGAGCAGTGCGCGGGCGGTCGGATGTGATGGGCAGCGCAGGCCGACGGTGTCGCCACCTGCGACGGCGCCGGCGGGGACGGACTGAGCGCGCGGAAGGATGATCGTGAGCGGGCCGGGCCAGAAGCGATCGGTGAGTTCGGCGGCGCGTCTGGGCCAGTGTGTGACGAGGGACTTGGCGTCGGAGGCGCCCTGCACCATGACGGCCAGTGGCACATCGGCGGGGCGGCCCTTCAGTTCGAACACATGATTGATGGCGCTCTGGGATCGAAGATCGGCGCCCAGGCCGACGACGGTTTCGGTGGGGAAGATGACTGCGGCGCCATCTGCGAGCGCCTGCGCTGCCGCGGCGACTTGAGGCCGCGGATTCATGGCGCGTTCTGATCAGCCTGTCGCAGTCGTGCGGGCACGGCGTCATTGGCTGAGACGTTGGCAAAGTCGCCGATGTCGGGGACGATGAAGTCGATGTTGTTTCGATCGAGTGACTTGCCCATGGCGGCGTAGTAGTCGGCGATCGAAGTGCTGTAGTCGACGAGTGCGGAGACTTCCTCAAGTTCGGCGAGCGCGAGGGCTTCCTGCCTTCGAAGCTTGAGATCGAGGAAGTCGGGCGTCAGGGCGCGCGTGTTTTCTTCTTCGACTTCAAGGGTGCGCAGGTTTTCCGCGGCGGCGAGGCGAGCGGTGCGCGTCTGCAGGATGAGGCGATAGTTGGTGGCGACGTTGCGCAGCGCGGTTTTGACATCGAGGACGACCTGCTGGACGACGGCTCGATAGATCACGACGCTCTGGATGCGCTCAAGGCGGCGCTGGCGCGCGATGGCCGTGGCGGCGCGATTGCCGATGGCCTGTTCGAAATCGAGACCGACGAGGTAGTCGACGTAGTCGGCGTCGCCGATGTCGCGATAGGCGCCCCCAGCGGAATCATCGAGGCCGTTGTAGATGGCCTGCAGTCGAAGATCGAGGAGCGGAAGCTCGCCATTGTCGGCGACGATCTGGCGGATCGAGGCGTCGTCGATCGAGAGGACGGCGTTCTGAATCTCGGGTCGCTGCGCGAAAGCGGTGGTGAGGCTGTCGAGCAGGCTGTATTCGAAGGGCTCATCGGCGGGATCGTCGATGGCGCGAAGGACGGTCTCATCGCCGACGGGGAAGTCGGGATCGTTCATAAGCTGCTTGAGCTGATCGGACTGCTGACGCAGCGTGTTTTGCGCTCGGATGACATCGGCGCGGCGGCTTTCGACGCGAGCGACGGCGTCGGAGTACTCAGCGGGTTTGACGTCGAAATCGAGTCGACCCTGAAGGACATCCCGCGTCTCGATGCCGCGTTCGAGGAGGCGCATCGAGATGAGCAGGTTGGCGCGAGCCTGGCGAAGACTCCAGAAGGCGCGTTCTGTTTCGGTGATGACGCCGATGAGCTGGCCCTTGAGATCCTGAATGGCAGCGCGTTCGGCGTTCTGGGCGAGCCGAACTTCGGCAAGATTGACGTCGGAGCCGAAGCCGCGAAGGAGAGGCTGGTTGAGACCGAAGGCGAGATCGGCGCGTCGCGCCGGATCGGGGAAGAACTGGGATTGATCACCGGTGTTGTTGTTGATTTCGAATCCGGTGGAGATGTTGACTTCACCGCCGCTGACCAGGCGCGAACTGACGCCGGTTTCGAAGGCATAGACCTGACGACTGTTGACGGCGGAGCCCGTTTGCACGCCGTTGACGACGGGAACGATGTTGGGCTGGTCGACCCAGGCGGCGTCGAAGGCTGCGCTGAGGACCCAGTCGAATGCGGCTTCGGCGGCGACGATCTGTGTTTCGGTGATCGCCGGGGTGATGAAGGCGATCTGCAGATCGAGGTTGTATTGCACGGCGCGAGCGACGGCCTGTTCGAGTGTGATGCCGACGATGGCGCCGGTCTCGCCCATGAGATTCTCGCCGAGATCGGGCACGGCGGTGCGGTAGGCCTGCGGGCCGGCCATCTCGTTGAGTTCTTCAAGTCGCTCAGGCGTAAAGGAGATTTCCGGCGCCGTGCGATCCGTGATGATGGGCGCCGGGTCCTGTTCGGCGGCGGCGACCTCTCTGCGCGCGGACTCCATGATGGATCGTCCCAGCGCGGCTGAGGGGGAGGTTCCGAGATCGTGCGAGCAGCCTGCGAGCAGGGCTGCGAGGAGCGCGGGCGCGATGATGTGTCGCAGGCCGCGGATTTGTGCATTTCCCATGGTGGATGAGCGTACGAGGGGCGCGTCGCATGGTCAAAGGGTGACGATGGGGTAAAACGCCCTCCGGGGGTTCTTCGCGGGCTCGGCTGACGCACGGTTGGGCGGGATGTATCCTTCAGGCCGATGACATCGAATGACGGGCTTTCGTCCTGCCCGTCGGGATGCCTGGAAGGAGGCGGCATGATGTGCGCGAATCCGCAGAACGTGATGAGTCGTCGATCGAGCGCGTGGATGTGCGCTGTGGTCGTGGCGGCGCTGGCGGCGATCCTGGGCGGCGAGCGCGCCGGGGCCCAGACCGTCCCCATCGATCCGATCCATCTGACGGTCTCCGGCGAGAATGTGATTCTGCGCTGCTGTCCGTGGAGCTTCGGGTATCCGGTTGGATATCTGAGCCGCGGCCAGGTGGTGCTGGCTGACGGGCGGACGGACATCGCCTTTCGCATTCAGTATCCGGACACCGTGCCGGCGCTGGTTGATGTGGAGGATGTGACGTACGACGAGGCGAATGGCGTTGCGACGCTGATCAAGGAGTCGCGTCTGAATGCGTACAACGTCAGCAAGAACTCGCCTGAGAGCTGGAAGTCGCTGCTGAATCGCGGTCTGGACATCGGCACGGAGCTGACGGTGCTCGAACCGGTGAAGGACGCCAATGGCGTGGTGACGGGTTTCCTCGTCATGGCGCCGGAAGGGGCGCGCGGATACGTCGATCAGCAGTTCGTTCGCGTGGCGACGCAGGAAGAGATCGTTGCGTATCGACGCGGGCCGCTGCCTCCGGGTGAAGAGGAAGTCCTGCTCGCCGAGACGACGACGGAGACTGTCGATGAGGCGATGACGACGGACGCTCCGGCGACTGCCGAAGCGCCTGAAATGGAGACGACGCTGACGCCGATTGAGACCGCGGATGCGGGCGGCGCTGATGACGCGGAGATGATCGAAGAGGCTGCGACCGAGACGGTCGCCGTCGATGACTCTGCGACGGATGACGCGATCGATGCGGAGTTGATGGAAGAGCCGGCGCCGCTGGACACGATCGCCGCGAGCATGGAAGAAGAGCAGGATGGCGATGGCGAGTCGATCGAGATGACCGAGGTGGAGATCGAGGAGCGCCCCATTCCGACGCGTCAGCAGCTTGATGAGAGCTTCGATGCGCTGCTTGAGGTGGACATTCTCGAGGCGGAGATCGAGCCGCTGATCGGCGAGCACCGGCGCCTGCATGGGGCGACGCCTGATACGGAAGACAACGTTTCGTTGCGGAACTATCTGCTGGCGCGGATCGAGCTCCTGCAGATCAGGCTGGATGTTCAGCAGGACATGCTGGAGCTTGCGCGGCTTGAGAACTCGGCAGAGATGGGCACTGAAGAGATGCAGCTTCGCATCGCAGCGCTCAACCGGCGGCCGGAGTATGTGGTCGTCGGACGTCTGCTGACCAGCACGCTGTACGACGGTCGGCGGCTTCCGCGGATGTATCGCCTCGAGAGCATCGATGCGAACGCGGGACGGACGATCGCTTACGTGATGCCATCGGGTGAAGGGGATCTGGATGGCGCGCTGGGGATGATCGTCGGCGTTGTCGGCGAGCGTCAGCTTGATTCGAATCTGCGGCTGAGCGTGATTCGTCCGACGCGTGTGGATCGCCTGACGCTGGGCGAGTAAGAGCGCTCGACAGACTGGGAATACTGATCAGCCGCCCCTTGCGTTCTGCGCTGGGGGCGGTTGTTTTTTTCAGTGATCCGATTCGAGGATGATGCTCATGCAGGTGAGTCCGGCTTCGGCTTTGGCGAACTCGGAGATGGGCGTCGTGCGCACATCGATGCCTTCGGCGCGAAGCATGTCGGCGGTCTTCGGGCACTCGGCGGGCAGGATGATGGCTTCGCCGATGCGCAATGCGTTGGCGGCCCAGGGTTCATCCGGGTGGACGGAGAGCAGGCGGTAGCCTTCGAAGCGCTTTGTGTTGACCCAATCCGGATTGGTGAGCAGCACGCCCTCGGCGACGCAGGAGGCGCCGGTTGAAAGATGCAGGCAGCCGGTGACTTCCACGGGTGTGACGCGATGGTTGTAGTCGTTGGCGACTTCGGCCAGAGCGCGAACGCCGGCTTCATCAGTGCGGGTGGAGAGGCCGACGAAGATGTCGCGGCCCGCGGCGAAGACATCGCCGCCTTCGAGGCGCGCCGGCGGCTGGATTCTTTCGATGCGGGGGCGATGCCTGCTGAGCGTGTCTTCGACGATCTGCTGCTCGCCCTGGCGGCTTTCGGCGCCCATGGGGGCGATGATCGCGAAGTCGCGCGCGACGAATGCGTTGTCCTCGACGAAGACAGCGTCAGGATGCTCATGGGAAGGGGGCAGATTGATGACTTCGGCGCCGAGTTCGGCGAGCAGGGCGCGATAGTCATCGTGCTGGGCTCGCGCACGATCCATGTCGATGGGCTGTCTGTCCATATAGGTGAGCAGGCAGCCGCCCATGTCGGCGGATGGGGATCGGGTGATGGCGTACAGCATGAGGGCGACGAGTCTAAATAGGAACGCGATCGCCCGCTTCGCGGATGGCGTCGATGCACTTTTGAATGTGCTCGGACTCGTCGACCTGCATTTCCTCAAGGCCGAGCCTGATGTCCTCGCGGCTGACGGCGGCGGCGAAGGCTTTGTCCTTGAGCTTTTTGCGCACGCTCTTGGGCTTCATGTCATCGATGCCGGTCGGACGCACCTTGGCGCAGGCGACGATGAAGCCCGCGAGTTCATCGACGGCGAAGAGCGTCTTCGCCATGGGCGTATCGCGCGGGACGCCTGAGTAAGTGGCGTGACCGAGGATGGCGCGGCGGATGTTCTCATCAACGCCCATGTCTTCAAGCGCTTTGACGCCGACGAAGGGATGCTCTTCCTGAGAAGGATGCTTCTCGTAGTCAAAGTCATGCAGCAGGCCGGTGGTGATCCATGTGTCGACGTTGTCGGCGTCGAGATCCCTGGCGTATGCCTCCATGCATGCGGCGACGGCTTCCATGTGGCCGCGGAGAGCTTCGCTTTCGGTCCACTGACGCATGAGATCGCGTGCCTGTTCGCTGTTCATGCGTGACAGGATACGGGTTTGGCTTTGCGGTTTGCGAGTGGGCGTCAGTCGAGGCGGGCGAGTTCGACGATGAGGCGATCATCATCGGCGGTGCGGCCGCGTGGCTGGCGGATGAGATCGAGCAGCGTGTCGGCGAGGCAATCGTCGGGAGCGGGGCGGGCCTCTTGGAGCGCAAGTTGGAGGGCTTCGACGCCGAGCATCTCGCCGGCGCTGTCGGTGGCTTCGGTGACGCCGTCGGTGAAGATGATGAGCCGATCGCCCTCGTCGAGGATCGTGAGCTGTTCATCGGGATTGAAGTCGTCGCCATTGAGCACGCCGAGCATGGTGCAGGTGGCGTTCAAGCGTTCGACATCGCCTCCGGAGCGACGAAGAAGCATCGGGGGATGACCGGCGCTTGCCCAGCGCAGTTTGCGCCCGGCGCGGCCGAGGCGCAGCGCGACGGCGGATGCGAAGAGGCGCGTCTCACCCAGTGCGAGATCGAGATAGTCATCGAGACCTTCAAGAAGGTCGGCGGGTGACGCTTTGGGATTGCGGCTGAGTTGTCGTTCGATCTCACCATGCAGGCGGTTGACGGCAAGGGCTGCGCCGACGCCGTGTCCGGTGACATCAAGGAGGATGACGACAAGATCGGGCGCATCACGATCGGGGGCCTGGATGCGCCGGGCGAAGAGATAGTCGCCGCCGACCTGGCGCATGGGCTCGTAGCGATAGAGCACGCGCACCGGGCCTTCAGTGATGGGCTCGGGAAAGAGGGCTTCGTGAACCTTGCGGGCGTCGACGAGATCGCGCTGCAGTTCGTTGACGAGGGCGTCGGCGACGCGCAGATGGAACTGATCGCGCAGGCGCGTGGTCTTCCAGCGACAGAGCGCCAGGCCGGGGACACCGGCGAGGGCGACGAGGAAGAATGTGAGCGCCTTGTCGCCCCAGCGCATGGTGGGATCCATGATGGTGATGAAGGCGATGAGTCCGAGGATGGGAAAGAGGGGGCGGGCGGCTTCGCGCATGGACCATGGCAATACGGCGCAGGCGAGCAGATGCACCCAGAGCAGGCCGAGCGCGGGCATGAATGCGTCGCTGCCGAGGTTCTCGGGATCGACATAGATTCGGACGGCGCCGCGGGAGAAGATGGTCAGCGCGGTCAGGCCGACGACGAGCCAGAAGGCGAGACCGAGTTGCCTTTCTGCGTCATTGTCGGATCGCCAGGCGAACCAGGCGACGCTTGCGATCATGGTGAGCTGCACGAGGCTGAAGACGAAGCCGGTGGCGGACTCGATGAGCGCGGCGTCTGCGCTTTCGATCATGCGGATGATCGTGGTGAACTCGGAGAGATGGCCACTGGCGAGCATGAGCCCGATGAGCGTGAGTCCGGCGCAGAGGGCGAGAAGACGTGAGCGCAGGATCTCGCCGCGTTCGGATTCGAACTGGCGGCGATGCTCTTTGGGAACTTCATCCGTGAAGAGCAGGTCCGCTCCGACTCTGAGCCAGCGGCGGGGGGTAGGGATGTGCGCATGGAGCCGCATCGACTCCTGTATCGACTAGCGGCGGGGGGCTTCTTTGGGCCGATATGGCGCGACGTCCTCATTGAGTTCTGCGCGTGCGATGGGCGAGAGGCTGTCTGCGGCAATGGAGTCGTACAGGGCAAGCGCCTGCTTCGATGTCTCTTGTGCATCCTGCTGCCGGCCGGAGGCGCTGAGTGCGTCTGCCATCGCAATAAGCGTGCGGACGCGATCGGCGAGGATCTTTGCGTTGTTCGGAT
>JAULKL010017277.1:0-15390 GCA_032355745.1 Rubia rechingeri
GAATGAATCGCCGGCCGGCCGCATCCCACCCAAGCCATCCGGCAAGCGCTCGAAGGACTCCGCGGCAAGCTCTTCCGCCGAGCGATCCGGATCCGGCAGCATGTCATCGCCGCCCGAAACGACGATATCGGCCGACTTCGGCACGATCGACTTGCACAGAATGTTGATCGACTCGCCCCAACCCGGATAGTCATCGCTCCATACGCAGATGTCCGCCGGAATCTCTCCGCGCTCGACATTCTGAAGAATTGCAATTCGATACCCGCGATCGCGCCACATGGGCAGCCGCTCGCGGCAGCGCTCCACACTCGCCGAAGGAATCGCGAACCACACCTCAGACATGCGCCGCTCCCTGCTCGACTCCCGCTCCAAGCTGAATCACGTGCGCCCCGCGCGCCGCAAGCGCCGAAGCGCGCTCCGTCATCGCATCGCGCTGTGATCGCGAAGCGATGATCACACCATCAACCGCGAGCCCGCGTCCGGTCGCCTGTTCCATTGATTCGATCTGATATCCCCAGAGCCTTCGCCCGATGTGCCGCGGATCGTCATCGATCATGCTCACGATCTCCACCGGCGGCTCCATCAGCGCCGAAGCGCTGCTTCGCGTTTCCGTCCCCGCGCCGTAGATCGCCACCCGCTTCAGCCCGCGCGCCGCGCACTCCTCAAGGGCCTCCCGCATCGCCTGCTCGCTCAATCCACCAAGGCGGCTCTTGCCGTATCGCGTCGCCCAGTAGCGCTCCGCCAGTCCCGGATATCGCTCCCGCCACCAGTCCGATGATTGCCAGCGCCGCCCGCCCAGTGGCGCGTGCCCGGGAAAACCCTGCCACAACCGGGAGATGAACAGCTCCACATCCGCCCGATCGAAGGCCGACACCGTGTCCTCCCAGAATGCCGGAGCATCCTCGCCGGTCCGCGTGAAGTGTTCATGCTTCTGCGAGGCGTGCGGCGCTTCATGGAGAACGCCAAGCCCCCGCGCCACCCAATGCAGCTCGTGATCCGCCCAGTTGTGCCGGTAGCCGCCGAAGAGCGGCCCGCGCCCGCCATACGCTTCTTCGATCCACGCGCGGCCAAGCCACGGGCTGCCGCAGTACTCTCGTGCATTCATATGACCGTCGCCCGTCGGCTGCATCACGCCGAATCCGTCGGGAAACCGCTGGTAGAACTCCTCGGCAAGCTCATGGGCCGTCCGATCGGGATCCGGCAGCATGTCATCCCCGCCCGTGACCACGATCGGCGCCTCTCGCGGCACGACGCCTCGGCACAGAATGTTCACCGACTCCGCCCATCCCGGATACGAATCGCACCACACCACCCGATCCGCCGAAATCTCGCCGCACTCGCGATTCTGAAGAACCGCCACGCGATATCCCATCTCGCGCCACACGCCCAGCCGCATGCGGCAGCGCTCGACGCTCGCCGAGGGAATCGCGAACCACACCTCGCTATTGCGCACGATCCGCCCCCGCATCCTTCGATGCGACCTCCCCGGGACCAATCAATGGCAGTCGATAACTCCGGCGCATGATCCCTCCGTGGATCCATGCCGCCACGCGCCCGGCGCACGCTGCGACCTCGCCGCTCCTGCGGCGTATCCATCCCATATCGGCGACGCGCAAAAACAGCCTTGAGTTCTCCCCGGCCTCCCCGATCACTCCCCTGGCCGGTGTGATCTTCGACAACCCTTTCTCACGCCGGAAAGCCCGCTTAGCTGATTAAAGAGACGCCATGGATCAAAGCGGCATCTCACTGACAAAGGTCGTCAGCCTCGACCAACTCCTCGCCATCCGCGCCGAGCTTCGCGCTTCGGACCGATCCCTTGTCCATTGCCACGGCTGCTTCGACATCGTCCACCCCGGACATGTCCGCCACCTGCAGCATGCCGCCACTCAGGGCGACCATCTTCTCGTCTCTATCACGGCGGATGATCTCATCAATAAGGGTGACAATCGCCCGCTCTTCAATCAGAACCTTCGCGCCGAGAGCCTCGCCGCTCTCGAATGCGTCGACTGGGTGTACGTCAACCCCGATCCCACGGCCGAATCCCTCCTCCAGAGCGTCCAGCCAGACATCTACGTCAAAGGCCGTGAGTACGAGGAAAACGCCGATCCGCGATTCGAAGCTGAACGCCTTGCCGTCGAATCCCACGGCGGGCGCGTCCTTTTCTCCTCCGGTGATGTCGTCTTCTCCTCGACCGCCCTCATTGAATCCCTCGAACGGGGTGTCGATTCCGAAAGCGCCACCGAGGATCCCGCCCGTCGGCAGATCAAGCGCCTGATCGACGCCCACGATCTCTCGCCTCGCAATCTCTCGCTCTGCCTCGAGCGCATGCGCGGCAAGCGCGTCGTCGTCATCGGCGAAACCATCATCGATACCTATGTCCATTGCGCCTGGCCCGATGTGGCCGGCGAATCGCCCGTCATGTCCCTCCGGCCCATCAGCCGATCAGCCTTCGATGGCGCCGCAGCTGTGCTGTCCCGGCATCTTGCATCGCTCGGCGCCGTGCCTACGCTGATCACACCGCTTCCAGCGAGCGCCGAGGCCGATCGCCTCACTGAGCGCCTGGGCGCCGAGGGCGTGGAAGTCATCCCCATTCATCAGGAAGGCCCCATCCCCGAGAAGCAGCGCTTCCTCGTTGGCGGGGAGAAGGTCTTCAAGCTCGACATGGTGCGTCCCATCGCGCTCGATTCCCGCAGCCGTGGGGCTCTCCAGACACATGCCGCGGAGGCCGCCGAAGACGCCGACGCCGCGATTCTGGCCGACTTCGGCCTGGGCATGCTCAGTCCTCGCATCCTCGAGGATCTCGTCCGAGCCATCCGCCCGCGTGTGGACATCCTCGCCGGCGATGTCTCCGGCCGCCGCGCTTCGCTCACCTCGATGCGGGATGCCAACTGGCTCAGTCCATCAGAAGCCGAACTTCGCGATGCGCTCAATGACTACGACTCATCCCTTCCGGCCGTCGTCTGGAAGCTGATGCGCCGCACGGGCGCCGAGAACGTGCTTGTCACCCTCGGACCCGATGGTCTGGTCGCCTTCCGAAAATCGCCCGAAGCTGAACGCGAGGACGCCTGGCCCAGCCGCACCACCAGCGAGCACCTGCCCGCTCTCAGCCCGCCCCGCGTGGTCGATGCTCTTGGCTGTGGTGATGCGCTTCTCTCGGTGGGTGTTCTGGCCCTTGCCGCCGGCGCCAATCTCATGACCAGCGCCTATCTGGGCGCCCTCGCAGCCGCGGCCGAGGCCTCCTTCATCGGAAACCTTCCGGTCAGCCCCGCCGAGATCCTCGCCCGCGCCCGGCGCATCGACGAGGCTCAACTCGTCGCCCACATCCGCCCGGGCGCTCTGCGCCTCGCAGGCCTGCGATGATCACCTTCATCATCCCGACGCGCAATCGCCCTGCCGAGCTGTGCATGACGCTGGATCGCCTCAGCGCACTTGATCCATCCATGCTCGGTCACGCGCCCGAACTGATCATTGTTGACAACGACTCTGATGAGGCCGTCGATCCGCCTCGCTCGCTTCCCAATGGCATGCAGGTGCGCGCCATCCATCTGAACCGGAATATCGGCGCCGCCGCACGCAACGTCGCCGCGGAAGAGGCGGAGGGTGACTGGCTCGTGATGCTGGATGATGACTCCAGTCCCGTCGAAGGCGATCTTGCTCGCATGCTTCGTCGGGCGCCCGATGATGTCGCCGCAATCGGTTTCGAGACGCTGCTGCCCGATGGCTCGCACGAAGCAGGGGGGCTGCCGGAAGTCATCATCGGATGTGCGTGCGCCATCCGGCGCCGAGACTTCCTCGCCGCCGGCGCCTATGACCCCGCGTTCGACTACTACGTCGAAGAATATGACCTATGCGCACGATTGATCGCTGAAGGCAAGCGCATCACATTCTCACGAGATGTGATCTTCGAGCATCGAAAGGTCGCATCAGGGCGATCCTTCGATCGCATCCTCAGCCGCCTGGTGCGTAACAACGCGTGGGTCATCCAGCGATACGCGCCGAAGTCAGAGCTTGGATGCACGATGGATCGCATGATCGCTCGCTACGAGCGAATCGCGAAGAAGGAATGCGCCGAATCGGGATTCGCACTGGGCATGGCGCAGCTTGAGTCAACGCTCAAGGAGCAGGAGCGATCGTCACTGACGCAGGAACAGTGGGATCGCTTCATTGGGCGCACGGTTGTGCGAGAACATCTTCCTAATGCGATGGAAGGCATGGGAACAGCGCGGCTCCTCGCCAGGGGCAAGGGCGATGACATCATCGAAGGGGCGCTTCGCGATGGAGGGATCGAGCTGACTGATGATCCTGGCGCCCCGGCCGTCATCGCCACACTCTCGCCCGGTCCGCTCATCGATGCGATCGAGGCGCATCCGGATGCGATGGCGCCCTGGAGCGTGCCGCCTCCCAGTCAGGCGCCATTGCGGGCGATCAACTCACACGCGCTGTGAGCGAATGCCGCTCCAGCAGTCCCGGCGACAGTGAAGCATTGTCATCGAGCAGTGTGTGCGATGCGATAAACACCGCCCGATGCAGGCCGGTTGCCGAAGGCGACACATCGCTCCAGTCCTGCGGGAACTCATCATGGGAAGGTTGCGTCACCGTGCAATACACATGCGGCAGCGCTTCACTCAATCGCGCGTGAACCCACGCTCGAGTCGGGCGGCACCCGGCGCCATCAAGCGCCTGCGAAAGGGCAGAGGCGTCTTCATGGGTCGGGTGAATCTCTTCGTCATCGCCCGGTGTCACACATGTTGAAAGCAGCAGCAGCTCGCCGCACCGCTCACCCATCCACGCGATTGTCTCGGCCGGCTGCGACAGGTGATACAGCACGCCATACGCAAACACCACGTCCCACGTTTCATTCCAGTCCGGAAGCTCATCCAGATTCGCAAGCCGCGTATCGACGCGCTGTTCATCGACGAATCGCTCCTCAAGCACACGCAGATTCTCCACGCGACCCTCGACCGCCGTCACCGTGCATTCTCGATCCAGAAAGAAGCTCGTCAGATCACCGATCCCGGCGCCAAGCTCCAGAACTCGCTTGCCTTGCAGGTCGAGCCCCAGCGTCGCCAGATGCTCCAGTCGGCGTTGGTTGATTCGCAGATAATGATCGGTGCGAAAATGCGTTCGAGGATCGTTCACGCTTTCCAGAACAGCGCTCATCAGACTGCGTTCTCCTCCGGCTTGCGCAGCGCAAACCACAAGCTCGACCAGTGGCCATTGAAGCTCCGGTCGTCACCATCATTCATTTGATAAGTCAGCATCACCGTAGAAGGGCTTTCGATCAACAACTCGTTGAACGCGTCAAAGCCATCCGTCACCAGCAGGTCTCCCTGCTCAAGCCCGGATGCCTTGAGCGCCTGAAGAAAGGGCGCCACCCGATCAATGTGCTTCAGTTGCACATCGAAGGTTCCGGCAAACACGCCGCCGGGCCGCAAGAGCGCCGCCGCATGTTTGACGACAGCGGTCAGCACATCCGGCAGAAGCTCTTCCAGCACTGAAACTGAAACGACAAGATCGAATGATCCTTCCTCAAGCTCATCAATCGCGCCATCACCCAGAAGGCCGCGATGAAGTTGCGCATCCGGACACGGTGTTCGGATCCAACTGTCGTACATGTCCTCCCATTCGGCTTGCGGCGGGAAGTAGGGCAATGCCTGATAGTCATCGATCCCATGCGCCTCGCAACTCGCCCCGAATCGGGACAGCAGGGTTGAATTGAAGCCGTGTCCGAATTCCAGGAATCGACACGGCGCCACCCCTTCCATCAGCTCCATCAGCGCCATGTATCCGAAGTCCTTCAGGAGCGTGTGCGATTCCCTTCGGAACTCGGGATAGCGGGCGCTGAGACGCCACCAGTCATCCATTGTCGCCGGGCGAAACGCCGTGCTGATGTCAGTCATAATCTCGCTCATGCGTTTCGCTCCTGACCCGCGCTGCGCAACGACATGGCGCCACCGAAACATCCCGGCGTTGCTCGCCATCAGCCGCTTGGGTTCATTGAGTCGAATCGGGCCCGCCGCGCCGTCCACTTGAATCAATCAGGAGGCGTTCCGTTGAGAGATAGGCGTTATCCCGGATCTGGGCGCCCTCGTTTGGATCTTCACTGAGTCGCGGGGCATGAGCGATCTCGGCCAGGCCGTCGAGTCCACGGACAATCTCGGCTTCGAGCGAGCCGACAGGCTCTGAGATCGCGTCGCAATGACGAATCGCTTCGGGGCCAGGGCCTACGCGGGCCCCGGCATTGGTTGGGATTTCAACGATGCAGGTCCAATCGTCGGGTCGTTCGCAAGGTGATCCGGCGATTCTCATGCTCGTTTCGATCCGGGAGGTTCGGATCACACAGCTCGCGATGCGTCCCGGCCCCGTTTCGCCCACGAGGCGCATAAGGCGATCAGCTTTTCACGATTGATCGGCTTCGTGTCGTAGTCATCACAGCCCGCTTCCAGACAGCGGCGTCTATCTCCGCTCATCGCATGTGCTGTCAGCGCAACGATTGGAAGCTCGCAACCAATCTCGCGAAGCCGTTCCGTGGCGCTGTAGCCATCCATCTCCGGCATCTGCATGTCCATGAGGATCAGATCAAATGCGGGGGCGTCGGGCTGCGACTCCTCGTACATTTCCACGGCGATCCGTCCGTTGTCCGCGATCTCGACGTCGGCGCCGGCGCGCTCCAGGTGAAGCTTGATCAGGCGTTGATTGTCTTTTCCATCTTCGGCCAGCAGCACGCGCACGCCCGACAGCGCGTTCTTCGGTGTCGTCTGTGCCGCATCGCGGGAGTCGATCGGCTCTCGCCGATTTCGATTGGCTACGCTTCCCGCCGGGATCATCGTCGCCTGTGAAAGATCGCCTGCATCGATATCGAAGCCAAAGACGCTTCCTCGCTCATGCGTCGAATCCACGCTCAGATCGCCGCCGAGAAGCATCGCCAGAGTCTTTGAAATGCGCAGCCCCAGGCCTGTGCCTCCGAATCGTCGCGTTGTGGACGAATCAGCCTGCGTGAATGCTTCGAAGATGCGCGTGCACTGTTCCTCGGTCATTCCGATGCCTGTGTCTGCGACTTCAAAGTGCATACGCGCCTGTTGCAAATTGCCAGGCTCCACCCGTGCGCGCACGGTCACGCTGCCGTGATCCGTGAACTTGATCGCGTTGCTCATCAGATTGCCGAGGATCTGACGCAGGCGCACAGGATCCGTCTCGATGGTCTCCGGCATATCGCTTTCGTATGCGATACGGAGAGAAACGCCCTTGGCTTCGGCGCGCACCCTGTAGAGATCCACGACATCCTGAATTGCATCGATCGGCGACATGGAGACGACTTCCAGCGTCATGCGCCCCGCTTCGATCTTGGACACATCCAAAATGTCGTTGATGATCGACATCAGATGTTCGCCATTGCGGCGGATCGTGCCGATCGCCTCCGACCGATCAGGCAGCGCATCGACGCCGCCCTCTTCAATCAGATCAAGGAATCCGAGGATGGCCGTCATCGGCGTGCGGATCTCGTGGCTCATGTTGGCCAGGAATTCGGATTTCGCTCTGCTGGAGGACTCGGCGGCATCTTTCGCCTGCAGCAACTCGTCGCGCGCGCCCATCTCTTCCGTGATGTCCTGAAAAGCGCCCCAGAGCCGCTTCGGCGTTCCATCAACAACATCTGCTTTGCCAATGGCGCGTACGACCAGAGGTTTTCCTGATGCGGTTCGAAATGGAAGCTCCAGATCCCATTGTTCGCCCGTCTTCATGGCCCACTCAACCGCTTCCTGCATGCGCTGGCCGGCATCTCCCGGGTAGAACGACAGGGCTGAGGCAAGTGTGGGCACGTAGTTTGAATCCACTTCGTGAATGCGCTTCACCTCTTCCGACCACTCGAGCTCCATGGTCTCGAGGTTCAGTTCCCATCCGCCCAGGCGTGCGAGGCGACCGGTTTCGGCGAGCAGGCTTTCGCGCTTGCGAAGTCTGGACATCATCTGATCGGCGAGCGTCGCGGCGCGCTGGCTCGCGCTCGTCAGCGAGAAGGTCAGCGCCACGATCAGCGACGAAAGACAGAATGCGATCAGCGTTGACGGCAGCACAGCGACGGCCATCGCCGCAGCAGTCGGAGGTTTGCGTTCCAGCGAAAGCCGCCACGAACGATCGGCCACAAGCATGTTCACGGTTTCGCGCCACATGCGATGAGAATCGAGATCCTCGGCCGGCGCATCGGGGCTTATCCATGAAGCCAGCGGCTCGTCCCGGTCTGCCAGTGGCTGATCGTGAAGCGTCGCACGCAGCATCGACTGCATCGATCCCGCGGCGTCCTCGAGGAAGGCTGTCATGGCGATCGGAACACCAATCCATCCTTCGATGGCATGAAGCGCCGAGCGATGCGGCGATGGCTCGTATGATTTTTCGAATACAGGCAGGTAGAGGACGACACCCCATTCCGCGTCGCCGGTCTGCACCAGGTGAAACCGCTTTGACGCTGCGCAGCGCCCCGAATCAACGGCTCGCAACAACCCCTCTCGCGCCTCGGGGTCTGAGGCCACATCGAAGCCTCGCGCTTTCATGTTTCGAAAGTGCGGATAGATGTATTTGATGGGGGCTGCGAAGTCTGCGCGTGATGCATCGGAAGAGCGATGCACGGTGTAGGCCGCATCCAGATTCGCGCGCATGTCTGCTTCGAACGCGCTGATGTCGCCCGGTTCGAGCCGCTGCATGAACGACACGCCAAGAGCACTGTTGCGTGAATGATGCGAAAGGACGTGGCGGCAGAATGCGTCCCATTCCGCAGGGTCGACGGTCTCACTGGCCTCAAACAGCCCGCGGGCGGCAAACATTGTGGATTCCAGATCGTCGATGCGCATCTGAATATCCGAGGCGACGCGCGACGCCGCGAGGCGGAAGTCCGCCCGCAGCTTGTGCGATTCGTGCCGATGCGCAAGCAGCGTTGCGCCGAACACCATCGCCAGCCCGATGCATGACGCGATCACCGTCGGCGCATGTCGCGTGAGAAGGGGCCGCATAACTCGTCCTGGAGTCATAGCCACGCCACGACTATCGGATGACCGAATCCAGCGCATAAGCGTTGGTCGGTCTTTCCGGTTCGCGCCGGACGACTCTCTTCATATAAGAGTTCGGGCGCCCCCTATCCCGGTGGGGTGTGGGGCAGCGGGAATCGCCGAAGCAGGGACGTGCCGATCGGTGGGTAGGTGAGCTGATATCGCGAGCCGAGGAACTCCTCCGGTCGATGCCCGGAGCGATCGCACATCATCTCGATCAGCCGCGGATACCAGGGCACATGCGCCGTCATAGCCCCGCTGGCTCCCGGGCCGAGCGTTGAAGTTCCCTCCGGCGTCGGGAGCAGTTCGCCCGCAAAATCAAACTCCTTCGGATCATGCGGATGCGTCAATCGATCCAGCAGAAAGGAATTCACAGAGAACTGCTCGCGCAGACTCTCATGCGCGAACAGATCGAAGATCACAAGCTCGACGGGTGTTTCCAGGAGCACGTAGAACGCGAAGAAGTTGTGATCCTCCGTCACATGAGACGGGAAGAGCCGCCTCAGGTATGTGCCAAACACAACGTCGGACACGCCTGCATTGCCGACGGGGCCCGGCGCCAGCTCGAATCGGCGCATGTTTCTGCCCGGCACGACATTGATCTCCGGGCTCGGCGGATTGCTGAATCGTGTGATGATCTGCAGTTCGCCTTCACTGGAGCCCGTTGGATCCAGCGGCTCTTTTTCAAACTGGATCAGCTCGCCATGCTTCTCGTGGACGCCCTCATAGGAGAGCGGCCACGCCTCTGAACGAAGCCGGCGAAAGCCCAGGTATCCGGTCGCATGCGTCGCGTCGTACCACTGGGGTCCGGAGTCAGACGGAAAGACCATGGCCGTCACGAAACGCACATGCGCCTGCACACCCCAGATGGCGCACGCGCCCTCGAAGTACTTCCGGCGCGAGCGTTCCTGTTCGATGCTGCTTGATTCAGGCCCGTGGCTGGAGATCAGCGTCGCAAGTGTTTTCTTGTCGCCCGAGCACAGGCTGACGGCCGCCCGGTACGACTTGATGGCTGCTTCGGCTTTCTTGAGCGCCGCATCTGACGCGCCCCGATCGCGGCAGGCCTTCATGACTTTGCGAATGCTTGCCTGTCCGGGCACGTCACTCGCGGCCGCCGGAAGATCGTCACATCGGATGATTCGCGAGAGTCGCCACATCAGGCCGCGATTCAGCCCGAGTTGCCTTGCTGATTCACGTGTTTTGTTCGCATCGGCGCCCGCCTCGGCGAGAACGGCCGCGAGCGCTGCGCGCAACTCGTGAAACGCGTTGATCACCTGTTCGACGGTCGCCGAGGTCGGCGCGCTCTCACTGCTCTGCATCGCCGTCGCGGAGACTGCCGATCGATCTTTGGAGGTCTGAGGCATGTGTTCCGTCACGTCGCCCGAAGCGGGCATTCAGCTACGCCTGATCCTTGTTCGGTCCGGCAAGATCTGCGCGCGCCGCTTTGTATGTCTGTTCTCGTGCATCGAGCGCCGCCTTCACTGCGCTCAGTTCTTCTGCCGCAAGATGTTTCGCTTCATTTGAAGTGAGCCCGAGCCGCGGATGATGAAGCAATGACTCGAGCTCCATCGCCATGATGACCATGGTCGAGTCGGCGTCGATCAACGGCTCACCGGCTGCGCACGCGACCTTGTCGAGAGCTTCAAGCTCGGACACGATCCGCCTGGCGTCCTTATCCGGATCAAATGCATCGCCAAAGAGCAGCAGTCCCTCGCGCGTCAGTCGTCTGCGTTCCTCGATGGAATCCTCGAGCTTCTCCGCCTCCTCCAACTTCTTGCGCTCGTCGGGGTCGGAAGGCATCGGCGCCGGCGGCGGCGCAAACGGGCCGGTGCGCACGTTCGCGCCGCGCTGCACCATCGAGCAATACCAGCTCGACACGGTATGCGCATCGCGCAGCCGTCGCAGCGCTGCGGGAGCCGGGAAGGGGTTTCCATGCACGGCCGCATTTCCATCGCGCCGAATCGCGTGCATTGCATCCGCGCGTTCGCGCGGCAGGCTTCCTGCGCGTTCGAGCGCTCGAAGCATGGTGCTCAGATCGGGTGATACGAGATCGGGAAGCTGCATCTGCGTGAGCCGACGCGCCATCAGCTCAATCATCAGTCTCAGCTTGAAGAGGCACGATTCCGGGTCGGAATACACATACGCTTCGGCCTGTGACGCGAGGCGCTCGGCGTCCGCGTCAAACGCGCTGAGGAAGGAGAAGTTTGGAGATGAGTTCTCGTTCACCCGCCCGCCTCGTCATCACTCCGCTGGCCGATCATCGAGGAGAACACGCGCGCCGATGCGCAGCAGCGTTGGAAGTCTTCATTGCTCAACTTGGCGCTCGAAGCCAGGGTTGACGCCCATCGCACTTCAAGGGGCTGCATGCGCCGATCGCTGAAGGCGATCATCATCACACCAGTCACGATCTTTTCCTGGATCCCCCTGGGCAGCGTCGTCAGCGAGGCGAGGCAGTCGATCAGCGTCATCACGCCCAGCTGATCGGGCGCCTTGGCCGCCACGCACGCCTCTTCCGAGACACCCAGGATCGCCTGCGCATAGAGCCCGGCCGAGGCGTCATCGATCGCCGCGGTCCGCTCTCCAGCCAGGTGCATGGCGCGAGCCGCCAGGAACCACGTGGCCGCAATCTTCGTCTCGTCAAACAGCGTCGTCCCCATGATCCCGCCGCAGCATGCCCCTTTCGCGGCCAAGGATAATCCATCCCCGGGAATCTCGCGCCCGGCGTATTCACAGCGGGTACGCCTGCCCTGCCCGGTATGATCCGCACACGTCTCAATGACTCATTCAAGGCAAGGGTATCCATGGCCACGACCATCCGGCGGCGAATGATTCTGCTGATCGCGCTGCCCACGCTCATCATCTATCTCGTCGCGATCGGCGTGGTTCTCACGTTTCTCAGCGCTGAGGAGAGGCATGAGCATCGTATTGAGACGGAGCGCCTTGCGGCGAATCTCGCCGCGCGGTTCGATGGCGCATTTCGCGAAGCCTCGGGAGGTGCGCGCACCAACGCGCGTTTCATGGAGAGCCACCCGGACATCACCGAGCGGCAGATCTTCAATCAGCTTCGACAGACGACCCTGCTTGAGCCCGAGATCTACGGCGCCGCCATGGCCTTCGAGCCAGGACGGTTTCTTGAAGACGACAGCCTCTTCTGTCCCTATGTGTTTCGCGGGCCGGAAGGCGTCGCTGAGATAAACATCACGCGCGATGTCATTGACTGGTACGGCGACGATCAGTGGCAGTGGTATCGCATTCCCAAAGAAGTCGGCCACGGCATATGGACTGATCCCTATTTCGACGAAGGCGCCGGAAACGTTCTCATGGTCACTTTCGCAGAGCCGTTCTACAGGGATGGCGAACTGTGGGGCGTCACCACGATCGACATCAAGTTGCCGACGCTTAAGCAAAGCATCGGCGATCACATCCTGGCGCAGCAGGAGTTCTTCATCCTGACAAGTAAGGGCGCTTTCGTCTTCAGTCCGCATGAGCGGGACATCATGCTTCGCACGATTTTCGATGTCGCCGAGGATCTGGATCGCCCGGATATCGCGGCTGCGGGCAAGCGGATGGTCTCCGGAGAGATCGGCGTCGTGCCTATTGATCAGTGGGTCACAACTGAAGGTGTCGAGCTTGAACGACCAGGGCCGCGTCAGTGGGCGTTTTTCGCCCCGATCGAGTCCACGGGCTGGACATTCGTTGCGCTCGCGCCGGAGAAGGAGATCCTTGCCGATGTTCACATCATGGTGCGGCACACGAGCCTTGCGCTTGGGTTTACGCTTCTGCTCATCATCGCGTGCATCTTCTTTGTTTCGGCGCGTCTCACCCGGCCTATTCGAGCACTACGCGGCAAGGTGATGCAGATCGCAGAAGGTGATCTTGATGCGCGCGTCGAGCATATCGGCGCCGATGATGAGATCGGCAGTCTTGCCGCGACATTCAATCAGATGACGGCGGATCTGCGCGCGAATCTCGAGCATCTCGCGGCGGAGCGCGGCGTCCGCGAAAAAATGGAGCGGGATCTTGATCTTGCCCGTGATATTCAGGTCGGCCTTCTTCCCAGGGGCGGTCCGGATGCGCCTGGGTTTGATATCGCGGCATGGAACAAGCCCGCCGACCAGACGGGAGGCGATTACTACGACTGGCTCGAACTGCCCGATGGCAGAACGCTTATCACGCTCGCGGATGTCACAGGCCACGGGATTGCGCCGGCTCTGATCGTCGCCGTCTGCCGCGCGTACATGCGCGCCGCCGCCGGCGCCGAGCACGGAACGCTCTCTGACGCGCTCGCCCGGGTCAATGATCTGCTGAATGCCGATATTCCGGAGGATCGATTCGTCACCGCGGCCACTGGTGTTCTTGAGCCGGCGACTGCTCGCATGGCGATGGTCTCCGCCGGCCACGGCCCGCTTCTTTACTATCACGCGAAGACCGACAGCATTGAAAGCTGGGACGCCGATCACATGCCGCTCGGCATCATGGACGGCATCGAGTTTCCCCCGCCAAGGCTCATCACATTCGAGCCGGGAGATCTTCTAGTGCTGACCACGGATGGTTTCTTCGAGTGGGCTGACGATTCCGGTGAACTCTATGGCCTGCGGCGGCTCGAGGAATTCGTCCGCGTCAATCACGCCATGGCATCCGCTGAATTCATCCAGAAGCTCTACGAGGAAGTGCTCGCCCACGCGAAGGGAACATCGCAGAATGACGATGTCACCGCGATCGTCATCCGCAAGCTGTGACGTCAGCCGCCGGCAGGTTTGGCGGGGTAGCCGCGTTCCTTAAGGATCTCGATCACGCGCTCGCGATGATCACCCTGGATCTCAACTTGCTCTGCGTCGGGTTTTCCCGTGACGGAACCGCCGGCGCCGAGGGTCGAGCGAAGCTCTTTGGCAAGCGATGAAAGATCCGTCGCCGCCGAATCGAGGCCGGTGATCACGGTGACGAATTTTCCTCGGCGTTTCTCTCGGCGGACGCGCGCGGGCTGATCCTTCGGCAGGAGAATGGCGCCGGAAGCATCCCGCGGGCAGGCGCAATCGGACATCGCCTTGCCGCATATCTCGCACGTCACCGGGCGTTCCAGAGGTGTTCCGTCAAACAGCCCCGCCATCAGCGATCCTCCTTACGACTCATCCTGGTTCACTCCAACTGCCTGCTTGATAAGTCGTTTCAGGGCCGTCTTTGGGGGCCTGGAGCCAAGTAGGATCTTCACGTGCCGCAGATCCTTGCCCTTCCCTTCAAGCAGCCCTTCAGGATCATCCAGGCTTGTTCCCTGCATCATCTGCAGTTTCACGTACGCCTTTGCGCCCTTGCCGTGCACAGATACTGCGCACAGGCCGCCATTGCACTCCCAATAAGGCATGCCCCACTTGATGGCGGCCGTCGACCCGGGCGCCGCAGTCTGCACCAGGCTCGCGATCTCCTTCGCCAGCGAGTTCAGTTCCGGATCTTCGATCGCGTTGAAATATGTCGAAATGTCAGCCCCAAAGTCATCTCGCGGCCCGTGGTTCATGCGCTCGCCCTTTCCCATGATCAACTCGGAATTGAGCATACTCCCTCGCCCCCATTGACATCATCTTCGCGCCCACCCATCCTCTACGATCCACTTCGGAGCCTCCTCGCGTGCCGAACACCAGTGACCAGTTTGACTCCTTCGATCTTCGTCCCGGCAGGGTCATCGGCGGCAAGTACGTCGTCGATTCTCTTCTCGGCGGCGGCTGGGAGGGTGAGGTCTACCGGGTCACCGAGCAGCGCACCGGCGCCCCCCGCGCCGCGAAGCTCTTCTTCCCCATCCGAAATGAGCGCGACAAGGCTGTTGATTTCTACGCAAAGAAGCTCGAGCAGCTTCGTGACTGTCAGCTTCTGATCAAGTATCACCATTCCGAGTTCTTTCGGTTCCGCGGGCAGTACATCACGGTCCTGATCAGTGAGTATGTGGATGGTTATCTGCTTGAGGATTACATCAAGCGCAGCCGCGGCAAGCGTGTCCCTGAGTTCGAGGCGCTTCGCATTCTCTATTCACTTACGCAGGGACTCGAGCACATCCACGCCAAGCGCGACTACCACGGCGACCTTCACGCGGGCAATGTGCTGATCCAGCGCCGCGGCGTTCACTTCGATATCAAGCTCGTCGATCTCTACAACCTGGGCCGCCCGACGAAAGCCAACATTCAGGATGATGTCATTGACTGTGTGCGCCTGCTCTACGACATGCTCGGCGGCAAGCAGCATTACGCGAAGCAGCGCAACGCGATCAAACAGATCATCTGCGGCCTCAAGCGCGCAACGATCGCGAAGCGCTATCCGAATGCAGGACGCCTGCGTGAACATCTCGATACGTTTGAATGGGATTCGGACT
>JAULKL010018283.1:0-15345 GCA_032355745.1 Rubia rechingeri
GATGTAGGAAGGTAAGTGAGCTTCATGGGTCGTGTACGTCTACACGCCCCATGAATTTGGAGGGTTTAGTTCTCCTCCTTGTCCACCATTTTCAGCATCACAAACCATGTACGCCTACATGGTCCATGAGTTGGACTCCTCCTAACCCCATTTTTTTCTTCCAAAAACCATTTCATACAAAACAAACATGCACACCAAGCATAATAGTGTTCCAAAACCAAAAACTAAAAAAAGAAAAACACAATAAAAAGACTAAGTATCTGCAAAATAATGCAATGAGACATCTTTCATCCCTCACACTTACAACACACATATTCCTCAAATAAGAAACATGACATGAAAAGAAGGGGACGTAAACAAAATGAGAGGCAATCACAACTCCCCAGTGCATTGTTCCACCTCAATATCCTCAAATCTACCCCAACATGCAACTCAAATCAAGCCACTACAAATCCACACTAAACAAGTATCAATCAACATCCCCACAAAGAAAAAATCCCTGTGTGGTCCTAGGTTGTGTATTTGGTGGTGGTTTAGGTGGTGAAGTGTAGTGATGTCTAATAGTTTGGGGTAAGAATGTGAGGGAAATGTGAGAATTTTCTTTTCAAAGAAAAACAAATTAATCTAATTTTTCAAAACTCAGGTTGCCTCCCGAGAAACTCCATATATTTAAGGTCATTGGCATGACCCTAATGTTATCCATATGGTGTGGCTTTGTACCCCATCACCATAGATAACCAAAAATAGAGAGGTGGTGTAACAATCTTCCAAGAGGAAGATGTAGTAAAGGAGGAGTCAACCCTAGAGGAAATAGGTTGTTTGGAAGCTTAGCATATTCAATGGGCCTCTCTATGGTTTCCTCTAAGGGTTTCAAAAATATGGGAGTTGGTTCTATAGGTGGAGGTTGGGTGAAAATAGGTAATATGATGAATTAAGTATAATGACCCCTTCCTCAACTTCTTCACTCTCAACAAACCACTCCCCATCCCCTTTCCATTTGGATTCCTCTACAAAAATCTTAAGTTCAACTAGGTATGGTTCATTTTCAGAATATTGAGTTTTTGGTTGGCTGACCCATTCAATAAAATCACCCACTTGCCCTTCAACTTTCTCAATACTTGACAAGAGTTGAGTTCCCAAATCTCCAGTGTTGCCATGCAATTATGACTGGAGTAACTCAATAATCTTGGTCATATTAGCTATAGCTTGCAAACTTTCTCCATAATCCAATTTGAGAACTAATATTAGGGATTGGGTTTGGAATATTGTATAGGTTGGTGAAGGCTAACTATCTGACGCAAAATGTTGGTTTCCTGATGCATATCCATACCATGGATTTGAGTTATCACTCAACCCCGAATTGGGAGAGTCATGGTATGGGTACCAGTCTCAATCCCATCGACTCTGGGAACCAACAACTCCTACCTCTCTCTCATACTCGTTCACCAACAGCAAGACATCGTAGGGTGGTCGGAATAACATATCCTACAAAATCTCACTCGTTGACCCTCCCTTCTCCACATTTTTAAAACTAAAATCAAAACAAAGAAAAGACACAAAATTCAGAATTGTAGTGTAAGGATTCTAGGTTAACACCGAGGACACAAGCAATTCCTATTACGGAAAGCAACAAACAAAAAAATACTAGCTACTCAACTAACAGCCTATGCAAGTAAAAAAATTAAACCTTTACAGTAGAATCCCCCGAAACGGTGCCGAAATTTGACCCGCCCCCTCTCGGTATCACTAATAAATCACGGGAGGTCCACTAATTGAACCAAGAGGAGACTGTGAGTCAAAGATAGAGATTTATATTGTTTCTCTCATTCCTATTACTATGCTACCTATGGGGTAGACAGTGGAAAAACTGGGGTCGTCCACAGATGTCCTAGGAATCTAAAAGTTAACTAAAAAGGCCGTGATTGGGTCATCAATCCGATCACGTTTCAGGAATAACTAGTATTGCAAAAACAGGATTGGGGGGCTTTGCTGACAATTACTAGCATGTAAATCACAAGAGAATAAACTATATAAACTAGCACTTAGGGAGTATTTGCACAAAATGATCAGTGTTGTTTCGATCTTCAATTCCATCACATACAAGATGTACAATCCTATTCTAAAAAGGCAAAGGGGGTGAAGCACCTTATCGATGGCTCTAAGGTTGCATAACGCTAACACTAATTTTCTACTAACACTATCTCTAATCACAACCCTTTGGGACATATTTTTGGCTAAGAATAGTGTGTGGTCGATCATAACGTTGACTCAGCGACCCACATGCACACATCTATACGGTCCCAGAATATTGTTACCCCAAGCATATCTAGGTTTTGTTTCCACGAGGGACATCAATAAGTGCACCAACATGAAAGTAGACTACGGTGTGTATCAATCTTAGTGTGGCAATCATGCAATTAATAAAAACATAAAGAACAAGCCAACATAATAATTATAAACACATAGAAATAGGTAAATCTAAGTAATTTCACAAAACAAACACCAAATCATTAATACAAATACAAGTCCCAAGTTAATTAACTACTTCCTAAGCATTGAATCCAAATATTTTATTGAATTCAATGCCTTCAGGAAAAAAGAAAAATAAAGAGAAGAATAGAAAAGATTTTGAGAGAGAAGGTAGAGCTCTTTTCTCTCTCTACCCTACTCTCAAGAGTCTAAAATGAACTTAAACTTCAATCCATGACATTCATTGAATCAATTGACATAAATTTAAGAATTAAGAAAAGAAAAGAGAAAAAAAGAGAGAAGAAGAACTCTAGAGAGAGAGAATTCTCCTCTTCTCTCTACCTACCAAAAAGTAGAAGTCTACATTATGCCTACTTAGTAAACCCTAGGATACTAAAGGCTCCTAATATTGGAGAACATAAATGGGGCTCTAAAGGCCCTAGTTTGAAATAAACCCTAAGGCTCCTAATAGTGAAACCCTAGGTCCCCACTAGTGCCACATCAGTACGGGTCGTGCCCCACAAGTGCCACATTGGCACGGACCATGTAAAAGCACACGGTCCGTGCTGCTAAAGTGCCTTGTGTTACTACAGTGTGTCATGCTACTATAGTGCTGCTACAGTTCCTCGTGTTGCAATAGCATGCTGGCACGGGCCGCCCCATGTCGTTCGGTGCGGGCTGTTGGCCGGAAGCATTTCTTGATTAGTTAAACGACACTGGTCATATCGTTCTTAGCACCTAGTGGGATAGTGTTTGCATTTTCAGAGTTGAAATGACACGGACCATGTAAAATGGCATGGTCGATGCCCATACTTAGCCTCACAAGGGATTGGGGTGATACAGGTCGGGTTGCATCAAACGGTTCGTGGAAACAGGATGTGGCACGGCAGTGCTGGCCCAAATGGCTCCTGCTGGGTGAAACACTTTTGCTCCGAGGTTTGCCTTATGCTGGAGGGGCTTGACATGAGGCTTGCCTCATACTGAAGATCCCTAGTATGAGGCTGGCCGGTCTTTCTCCCTCCAAAATTTGTTTGCACGCTAACCACCGCTCCAATTTGAGAGTTCTTGTAGTCAATTTTATATTTCTCAATCAAAAAAATATAATGCAAATATAGAAAGCATAAATTTGCGATGAAAAAATAGAGAAGAGAAAACAATGTCGCAAACACCTTCATGGAAGGGGGAGGCATCTTTTGAAGGAGCTTCAGCCCCTCCGACAATATTCTTGGTCGAGAGACCCATGACAGTAGGTTTGATACCCCGAGTTGACGTGGCGGCCCTCGAAGAACCACCACCCTTATTCTTCTTGCTTTTTGCCTTCTTAGGGACCCCCTCTCTTAGCATTTGAAGAAAGTTTTCTCTTAAATTTCTTAGAATCGCCACCTTTGGCCCCTTCCTTCTCTTCTCGGATGACCCCCACAACAGAATCGTCAGTGGGGGGAGGTGGTTTTATCATCACTGGGGGTTGACCATAAGTATACCTCAGTGATGATAAAGCCACCTCGTGTACCTCTGTAGACCAGGTGTAACCAATTCACAGCTTGTATACTCTGAAGGCCAGGTGTAACCAGTTCACTGCTTCCCAAAAGTATCTCCAATGTCCAACGACTCCCCCAACAACTTGTTATTATTTGTGATGAGTTCCTCGAGCATGCAGTACATTCTAGCATTCTCGAACTTCAGTTTCAAATTCCATTTAGGAATCCAGTAGTATTCTGCATCATGCTCGAAGGCAGATTGGAGGGTCATTCCATCTTCTGAAATTGGAAGATATATTAATAGGATGGGTGGATTATTACTAAGGGTAATAATATCCTCAGCCTCCCCCCTTCTTTTTGACAACTGACTTACTCCGAGATACGTAGTAAAAAGATCGAAATAGCACGTACGAGGGAACGATCTATAGTCTTTGGCACTGCATCATGAAGGCGATAATATAGGTGATGACGTTCGAATCTGGGATGGATTGATTTGGTGCTCTTCGAGAAGTCAAGAGAATAGGGGAGGAAATAGGAAGCAAATCCCAAACTTCAGATGTCGTTCGTAGATGGTGCATCTCCCCGGTCGAGGCTACTAGGAGTCTCAACATCTTGAAGGAGCTCTAGCTTAAGGTCCGTAGGAATTTTACCATGATGTGGAGGGTAGTGAGCTTATCAGAGATCTCCATGGAAACTCGGTAGGGGCTCTCAAAAACAGAAGTAAAAATTTCCCAGTAGTACAACCTCTTCTCATCATCAACCTCGACCTGAACCTCCTTTGGAGCCCGTTCTTTTGATACTATCCACTTTTGGCGTAAACCTCTCAGGGGAGGAGGGTATTAATCTGAGGTATTTCTTGCTCCTCCACCGAAAAGACCTAAAATGGTGGCAGAAGCTGGAATGGTACTGAAATCCTATCGGTGGGTTCGGGAGGAGTTGTCCTCTCTACTAGAGGCGGACCCGGAGAAGGCCAAAAAGTAGATCGAAATTCACCCTTTTCCCCTGACGGTGTTTGCAAAATTCTCAAAACGCAAAAGTAAGGGTGAAATTAAGAGGAAAAAGGGACTTAGCGGTAGCCAGAGCAGAGTTTTGTGGAAATACTATGAGAAGCTTTGATGCGAGAGCAGAACACTCAGGACATCTTAGAGGATTTCTTGAGAAATTTTGGAGGAAAGTGTGTTATAAATTCTCAGTGTGGCTTATGTAGAAGGTGAGGAGACAGGTAATGATTACCTT
This sequence comes from Rubia rechingeri, assembly GCA_032355745.1. NCBI lineage: Eukaryota > Viridiplantae > Streptophyta > Magnoliopsida > Gentianales > Rubiaceae > Rubia > Rubia rechingeri. The sequence continues at coordinate 5,184 of JAULKL010018283.1, forward strand.
GGGCCACAAAAATATTAAGTAAAAGGCATGAAAACGTGGGATTGTGTGCCCTTGTGATGGAGAGATTCCCCTCATTAATGAGATTGGACGCACGCATGGCGTACTTGCCGGACGCCACTTGCCCCTAGAAGCACGGACGTAGCATATGCCTCGTGTCTATTCTGCTTCCCACATTCAAGGCCTCCTTTATGCCATAACATCGAGGCCTCCTGCTTCAAGTAAAATAAAGCCAAAGGTCGAAGCCTAAACTGACAAAATACTCAAAGCTCGAACTCTTAACTGAGAAAAGACTTGAAGGTTGAACCTCCAGCTTTATGGGGGCTTATTGATAGTATATTAAAACTAATGGGCCTGAGCGCCCCTTTTCCGGCCCAATTACAAATAATTATTTTCTAGTTCATAGCCCTTGAATAATACCCATTAGGTCGGCCCATGGAGAAAACCTAGTACTTGCTCCACAAGAAAACAAAACACTAGCCCTACCTAATCCTACAAGCTTCAAGCAGGCTAGCATAGATAAGGAAAAAGTTAATACTATTCTCTCAACTATTCATAATTCTAGGGGAAGTATCTGACTTCATCATCGGAGCCTTTTCCTCCCAGACACCTCCGGGGGCTTTGTCTTGCAAAATTCTGACCAAGCAGGTTTGCTACTTATTAGCGGCGGTTGCAAGGTGCATCAGAGACGATGCCAATTGTCTTTACATTGCAAGAGAGACCCTGGAATTCTTCACATTCCATGCAAAATGCTGCTAATATTTTCACATTGCATGCGAAACGCTCCAAGATTTTTAAGTTTGCATGTCAGACATTGCAATTAGTTCTATCTAGTACTCGAACCTCGCTTATGCCAAAAATGATAAAGCTAAGCGAACATCTCGATGGTCTTTAGACTTGAGCATATTAACTGAAGAGAAAAATAAGCAAAGAAAAATAAAATATGATTTTTATAAATATTATACATTACAAATATGACAACTATACAACAATATTTCAACATCTGCTAAAGGCTTCAAGAAACCAAATTCCCTAGCATCTCCTCTAACTCCCGAGCTTCTTCGATTTTGATGCCTATTCCCCATTGAAAGTCATAAGCTTGCTCTTCTTCAGGAGACTCGAAGGATCAAAAGTGACCCAGGTACGAGGATGCTTTGGACCGATATCTGATTGGCCATCATTCTCTAGGTCTGTGATTCGAGAATCATCAACTCTGGGAGTATTTCCTTTACTTCTGAAAGTTATAGTCTTGCTCGTATTTTTGTGGGATTTCCTAATCCTCGAGGATCTACGAGTACCAGCATTCTTCTTATCGTTCAAATTACCAGCATTAAACGCTCTCGAAGCCCCGATGCGAGGATCTATTGAAGGGAATTCCTTTAGCCATTTTGTAATTGCACCGTACATCTGCTTTTCATGGATATTTCCCTTGGTGAAAACCTTGCGCTTAATGACCTAATTGTCTGATGCTTTAAGTAGAAAATAGGGAATATCATCAATAAGCTTGGGGTGAAGAACACCTTGATATAGCCCGTAGGCTCGAAGACTCTCAGCGTAGACCTTGATGGTGGAGTTTAGCTCATTATTTTCTTCCTTTAGTTGAGAGTTCTCAGTAGCTAAGGAATAACATAATGTGTCATTCTTGGATAGGGCTTTGGTCAATCTACTATTCTCATTGAGAGTTATTTCATGCAGCCCGATCATCTCGCCAACTTGGGCCTTAAATTTATAGGCTTCGGTTCAGCTGTTATCGAGTCAAGCCTGGCATATTGGCAGCCTCTTGGGCATCCACGAGGCATCGAGAGAGGGACCCAAATTAACACATTATATTATTAATAATGTCTTGATAACTCCTCTTAGCAGGATCACAGTCATCAACCATCTCGAGGGGTACGACCCCATTATTCTTCCTTGCTTTAAGGTCATTTAAAAGACACAGTATTGCAGGATGATTACCACTCTACCAAAAAATCTGCTCCACATTCTTTTCATAAAGATCTTTTAAAATTCTCTGCATCGATGGATGACTGCTATCTTGCGAAGAATCTAATTTGGTATTACATTTGGTTAAGTCCAACATCATTTTCATCATGTCCCTTCTAGCATTTTTCAATATTGCTTCGGTTTTCAAGAGATCTTGGCAAGCACTTTGTAACTCTCTTTTTAGTACATTATACTACAAGGACATGAAAATAACCAAATTAAAAGAAAGAAATAATATTTCATTCATGAAGAAAAGTTTGAAATACAATAGGAGGCCTCGAGGTAGGATTATACAAGTTACCCTACCCTAGAAGTACCTTCGTTAGCAGTAGGGGTTGCTTCAGTAGCGGTCTTATCTACCTTGTCCTTGGCCACCTTGTGCCCTTAAAAATTGGTTGCATCTTTTGAAATTGTGGTCTTGAGGGGGATAGCGTGGAGTTCTTCTGTAGTATAAAACTACTTCGAAGATCTTAAGTATTCCAAAAGAGCAAATATAAGACCTCCATCCTTGGTAGCTTCATTCCATTTCGTGGACAAACTGTCACTGGCATCAAGCTCGAGGAAAGATCTTCGAAATTTGATATTGTTATCCAGAAGAAGGGGGGAGAGTTTAAGCAAGAGCTTGTCTTCAATCAAGGAGTGACAGCCACTTTTGCGAACTGAAGAAGATTGAAGAAGTTGTAAAACTCCTGAGTCTTCATCAATTTATCCCCGAAAGCTTTGTGCAGGGAAGCTTGAGCCTCAGGAGCTCAAGTCCTCTCTAGCTCTTATTTTCGGAGTACTGATGGTTATTGAAACCTAAAAAATGATCCGAGCTACTGAAATATAATGCACAAGCCACAAGTAAGAATAACATACCAATAGCTTGAAACAAAGCCTCATTATATGCTCATGTTGAAACCAAACCTCACAGAAAAGGGCATACAGGAACCCAAATCAAAACATACACCATCTCAGTCAGCTTGTTCATTATGCTAAAAACATCAGCCTAAATGCAAAGTAAAAGCACATAGCTTACCATCTGAAATAGTAATAAAAATAATATAAAACCAAATCAGTCCAAACAAACTTAAAAATCCTGTTGAAAACATTGAGCAAAACTAAATTCTATAAGCCTAATTAGCAAACAATACAATCTTCAACAATTTGAAATCTAACCACATGTAGCTAGCACATGAAGCTGAGAAGAGCACCAAGTACGAGACTGGTTGTTTGAAACTTTGGAGAGCAGGAAAAACAATAATTTCTTCTGGAAACTGACAAGTATCGAATCAAAATAAGATGCAGAAACATTTTCCCAATGAGCAATCAACATTAAAAATTAAATAAAAAAGAAATCTTAACTACATGCTGAAGCAAGAGAACTGAGATATCGCTTTCAAACTTTATTCTACAGATAACTTGCTAATGTATGTCAAGTGCAACATTTATGTTTTCGGTAGAGCTCAACCTTTGTTTCTGACTCAATCAGCAACCATTCTATTGATAGCCTACATTAAATTTGTACAGAAGAAACTAACATACATAAGACCATTAAATATTTTCCTAGAGTTGTTCATAAATTCTAATGCATAAGATTTTTTCCGTAGAGAGTAGTATATTACACTCCATGAAGTCTATTTTGATGGAAGAATTATGGTGCTAGATGCCTCAGAGAGAAGCTATATACTTGAAACCAAAAGGCTGGAGCTGTTTTTATCCAATTTTACAACAAGAATCTAGCAGGTGACTGCTAAACCCCTATGTTTCCCTATTCGTTACAGTTCGCCACATCAATTTCAGCATATAAGACAAAAAAACTACTTGTCTCCATATCGTTCCCAACCCTACATTTGAACAAAATACTACATTGAGATGTTAAAGCATTCATTGTTTTTTAGATTTTCATAAGCTTTTCACTTTCTACCATGTTATTTACCAAGGAAAAGGGAAACAGAATTGACTAAGAAACCAGTTTCAAAGCATGATGCTGAGTATAGATAACTCAGTTTATCATTCCAATAAGCCTTTCCACAAGTTCTCCACAGAACCCGTTTTACTGCATAAAGATGAATCATGATTTTAGCCTTTAGATGAATTCAAAGCAACCAATTTGCAGCAGTACAATGAACAGGGAAAGGATAATACATAATGAAGGTATGGAATCTGACAACGGAGGTAAACTTCCGGCACATTTTCCACATTCAACTACATCAACTTCTGACACACGTGCCTTAATGGAGCACCTCAAAAAGACTGAAGATAAAAATAAGTGCAAAATTCACCTGGAGACTGACTACAGCTTGTTAGGCTCTCTCTCTCTAAAGCTGGTATCTTCATCATATTTCTTCTTCGATTCTAAATACCTTTTCGACATATCCTGCGCTATATTTTCCTCCATATCTCGCGCAAATTGGCGCCTTTACCTGCACATCCCGCACAATTTTTCCTTTTATTTTCTGAAATTACACCTTCCTTTCTTATTTTTTTTCTAATTGAAAGGGCAGTTTTTTTCCAATAATAAACAATTATTTTATTAAAAAACAACAAGATTTTCACTTTCAGTTATATTTATAGCAATAGTAATATTTCTTACTTCATACCAAAATTTAAATTTTCAAATATATAATATTTTGTTTTATATATGTGTATATATATTAAGAGTCAGTCACTAAATTAACCCTAACTTTATGCTGAAAGTACCATTATAACCCTGCAAAACGAAAAAATGTCAAAATAACCATAACTTTATGATGTATGTGTCAATCTAACACTGGATGCCGCTGACTTAAATTGCCAATGGTAGATTTGGCAGGAATTTAAGGAAATGACAATTTTATCCGTAAATTAAAAAATACAAAAATAAATAAAGATAAAAGGGTATTTTCAGCTTATGGAGGCAACACCATTTTCATCATTTCAGGTCCGGTCAACACCCAAATTAATGATTCAACGTCAGAATAGTAACAGTAGGTTATAACTGCACATTTTGTATTAAGTTAAGATTATTTTGGCATTCTATCATTTTGCAAGGTTATTTTCAGCCTAAAATTAGGATTGGGCGGGTAAAATTTCCTATTTTAAATATGTATAATGTGTAAATGGTATATTTCTTTCTTTGCATCTATGTTTTAAAAATTGGAATGCTAGAAATATCCATTCATTTATTATAACATATATATTGTTATTCATTCATTTTAATCATATAATTCAACAATTTGTATTAATAAGTTGAATTTAGTTGTACCAAAACTTAATTCAATCAAGTTATTTTTTAATGAAAAAATTAATTGTATCAAATATGTGTCTACTATGTATTGGTGTGATTCTCTGATGATGGTGTACTCAACTCAACTCTAATAAGAATATCACCGGCATATTCAGCCTGACCTGAAAACATACCTGAGGACGTAGACTCTACCCTTTAACCGAGAAAGTAATATAATTAGTCAAAGACCTTAATGGAAAATTCCTTATCATTTAGAACATTGAACTAGTGAATGGTCGAAAAGTTGTTTCTAGAGATGATAATATAATCAACATAAATCAATAAATAAGGAGTTCGACATAGGTTATAAAGATGGACATCGTAATCGTAATTGCTAAACACTAAAATATTTCATTGTTGTATTGTTTTCAAATGAGATACCAAAATATTTCATGAATGACAATATATATGTTATAGTAAATAAATGGATATTTCTAGCATTCCATTTTTTAAACATAGATGCAAAGAAAGAAAAATCTCATCTGAAAACTATACAAGGACATCGTAATTCTCTTTTCCCAGCTAAAAACTAAAATATTTCATTCTAAATACTTTCCCCTTTCTTTTTCCCTTCCAGCCTAATTCAACTCTGCCCACCCACAACCTACCCCTCACCCCCAGATCCAATCCCGACCACCGTCCTGGCTGGTGATGCCCTTTTGACCTACCGACCGACTTTTTCTCCGGGTGAAATCCGCAATCGTTCTGGGTCTGCCACTGCTTAACGGACTCGCACCAGATTCACACTGCTTGACGATTTTCAGGCCTCCGCGGACTGAGGGTCGAAGCTTCATGCGCTCACCGGAGGCCGGAGTTTCTCGATGGGAGACGGAGATCAGAGCCCTTGACTAAATGGCCAACAGTGAACCATAGGCCAAACCGACGCTTGATTTCAGTAGTGCGTCTCTTCACGTCGTGGACCTCTCTGATCCGGTACCAATGCCTCCACCCAGTTGACTCAGTCATCCATTCCTACGTCTCATAGGATATATATTTGTAGGTTCGTTCTGTCCACGACCGCCGCTTTTCTTTGTTTACAGTATTATTCATTTTTTGTTGTTTTCTACATTATTATGACTGCGATTTCTGTTTTTATTAATGTTCTGAAATGATTTGACTTTGTTTTCCATTTGATTGATGTTTCTACCATACGTAGATCACAGTTTATGGTTAGAATCCTAATTTGCGACGATTCTTATTATCCTCGAAAGTTGTTTTTACTTGTAACGCTGGGACTCTTTGGTTAAGATATAAATTGTTGTAATTGATTTACAGTTCGCGTGGATGAAAGGTGGAGAAATGTTAAAGAGAATTGTTTTACTAGATTGAGCATAGTAACAGGGATATTCCTTCTCATTCTATATCGTCTTCCTCTGATTTTGAGTTGGACACGGAAGACATAGATGAATCAAAAGAATAGCAGGAAGTAGGTCTTAACGAGAAAAGGTAGCTGAAGTGAGGGGGAATGAAGCAGACTACTATGCTCCCTCTCGTGACTCTTTGTAGTTATTTCCTCTAGTGATTGTTCAGTAATATAAGATAATTCTGTTAGTGAATATCACTGACTATTGATGTTGAAATGCCTTATTAATTGTGTGCTTATCCTTGTACTATGCAGTTGCAATTTTTGTAAGTTATTTATCTATTATGGACATACCTTATTGCTTCCTGAATTTCTTCCTTGTTGTAATGATTAACGATGGATCAGTATACATCCTCTGCCCTGTCATTCTATTTGGAAGGTGTGTTCTTATTTTTTCTTAAATTTCACTCATTAATATGTTATTGATAACAAGTACATAGTAGTTATCTTATTCAAAACAACACCACTAATTAGTTGTGATATGTTTTGAATGTTATTGGAAGGCATGTTTCGTTAAGTCATTGAGATTGTCAGTAGCTGGAATATATATTTACAATCTCAGGTTTTCTCCATGCAGGCATATTTGATTGCAGAGTGCCTATGATTGGTCTGTCTTCAAAATTAGTACTTTGAGATGATCTTCTTTCCCTTGTTGGGGTGATTATAACTGCATAATTTTACATTCAATGTTTTCTTGTTAGTCAGTGTATACAAGTATGAAGCCATACTGGAAATATAGAGTGATGCCAAAACATTTGGATTGAAGTCTTTAAATTTCAAAAGTTTTTAGTGACTCTAGTATGGCAATTTCTTGGTTGGAAGCAACATTTCCTGAACTAGCTCAGCAAGTCACAAAATAAGGTAATTCATTTACCCTTAATGCTCAACCCTATGCTTTTATAGGCTCATCTCTTTTATGACAGGTAGTTTTTTTGTGTTGAATTGTGTCATTTTTATCTTTTGATCCTTCTACTCAGTTCACCTTTTTTTTTCTAATCTTCATATTTGGCAGGGTTTTGTTTATGTTTTCTTGTTATCTATTATTATTGTTATTTTGAGATTTTGCTCATCATACTTGGCATAACTGAAAATATTATATTAACTTACTAGAGGCCTCTCCATATTTCAAGTGATGGGAAAGAGGGACTGAATCAAGCAGGGGATACACTATGTGAAAGGTGTGTAGTTTGTTTATTTATTATCAAGAGACAAAGACTCAATATTAATTCTTACAGTCGTGTTACATTTTCTACAGTTCACAAGGAAGATTAGGGTGGCCATTATATCTTCTGTGCCCTCATTTTATATATCCTTTATGCCTTCATTGTATTTGTTTAGTTCTTGTGATTCCTCTTTTCCTTGAAGAATGTTTTGAATCCTTAGTTTTGTTCAGCTTAATATACGGGTGTAAATTCACATCTAATCCCCTTAAATAAAGAAAGCTACTTACTATTTAGTTACATAACATTTGTTCAGCGGACTTATCTGCTAAGTGCTAACACATGCCATAATTTAATACGTACAACAAATGTCATAACAAATTGGGAATCTTGGATATTAAAGGGTTTTGGATTTGTGAGTATCAGTGACTCTGAATCCACCAGCTTGGCAGCGCTAGTCATGTATGAGTATGACTAGGTAAGATATTTTTTAACAATTGGCCAGTTTAGGTCAAGGTTCTTCTCTTTGTCTGTTCCATTTGACCTGATATATTGTGCTTAAAAAGTCTTAGATGGAAAGAACATCCATGTCAGTTTTGTCCAAGAGAGAAAAACAGGTGAAACTTTGGAAGCTATGGAAGGAGTGGCGGTTTTGGGAGTTATGGAGGCAGTTGTCGCAACTATGAATAAGCATGAAAAAAGAGTCTATATATGGTCTCAACTTATAGAACTTTTGCGTTAGTGTTTACTACAGTTTATTAACTTTAAAAACAAAATGTTATGTGTCACAAAAGTTCATTTTGTGGAAGTGATTATATTATATAATTTTACATTGTAGTATATTTTAAATTGTAGTATGTTAGTTAGACTCACTATTAATATGGGATTGTCACACATATAAGTGTGCTCTTTATGGTTTGATGGGATAATCTAATAATGTGTTAAAATTCATCTAATAGAATGCAAATTATTGTCCATTTTAGCTTATAGTGTGACAGTTATATGCGTGATTATCTTTCTTATTGTGACGTGTGTAAATGTGCGATCTAATCAGATATATTGAGACATCAAATTATTGTGTTAATATTGCCCAAATAAAATACATTTAAAGTGGTATTACCTCATCTATCACAACTCTGTCATGTGCCAAAACAACATACTTATCCCTACATTTCTAATCTAATATAAATACGGTATAATGTGTGACAATATTTTATCTATCCTAACCTAATCATATATTTTTTCAATAATTTAATTTAGACTCAAAATTACTTATTACAACACTTTAGAGCTATAATAACATCAGCAAAAGCCACACATTAACAAAGTGTTGAAATATAAGAAAGTGTCACTATATGCATAATTTCACAACACTTTTTTGTGTAAAGAAATGCATTTTTCTAGTAGTGACACATAGGCCCTAATTGAGATTACAATACTGAACAGAAGCCTATGTAGCAATGAGAAGGGCATGTGAAGGATAAGTTATTTCCACCACATCACCATAATGTAGCCACAATAAATCGACCCAAGCCTACCATCAGAAAAAAAAAGTGAAGTATCGAAAGAGATACGCACACAAAATGACCCATATATACCTTTGATCAACCATGTAAAGCAATTAAAACAAAATAAATGAAGATCCCCAGCTAAAGGTCAAGTCCGCCTCCATTTAACCTGTAAAGACCATTTCCCTCGTGTAGAAGACTAGGACCCGTCATTTTAATTGCTAAAATATTTTTCATCGGTATACTGAAATCACTTTGTAATGCGTAGAATTAACTCTAATTTGATTCCACTTCCTAAAGAAATAAAATTTTCCTCAACTTCCTCATGGCCCAAAGTCTACAGATCTAATTTAAATCCTTAGAAAACAATGTCGCCATAAGTTCGTATAATACAACTTTGACTTCATTTTCTCCTCACTGTTTCTTTGAATATCAAAACTGAAGTCAATCATTTTTTAAAGACCCAGGCTGCCGTAAAAATAAAGAATGACAGAGATAATTCCTCCCGACACTTTAAATCAAAAAACCATTTTAAAAACTCCCCATTTTAAAATCTAGAAAAAAAAGTGAAAAAGGAAAAAAACTAAATAAATTACTGAAATGAAATATTAGCCTCCCACCTGAAAAGAACAAATAAAAGATTGAAAATTAAAATTAAAATGGAGAATAACCCCTCGTGACCTTGGTATCTCCGGAATATAACTTGACACTCACTTGTTGGCTGGCCCAAAGGATCGTTTGGGCTAAGTCACTGACCTGAGTTGACTCGTTATTGACTCATCATTGAGTTGAGTTGACCATGTCCTAAGTCTAGTCTGAGTTGCCCCCTACTGGATCTGAGATGACCGACTCAGATTCGAGTAGACTCTGAAAATACTCTAAGCAAAAGGATCAGCTTGGAAGC